>VXBU01018903.1:779365-990887 GCA_013400315.1 Bombycilla garrulus | reverse complement strand
CGCCGGTGCCAGGTGAGCGCGGGGAGGCTCCGCGGCGCTCCCCGCCCGGAGGGACGGCAGCACCGCCGGCGGGATGAGCCGTCGGATCCCGCCCGCCTTCTGCCCGCTTCCAAGAGCTGGTGCTGGCTGTGTCACAGCCTCTGCCAGCGTGCCTTAAGAGCCAGGATCCCGGCCTGCGGTGCTGGAGCGGCAGCTGGGCTCGGCAGGCAAAGTTGAGCGTGTGTCAAGTGCCGGGGGGAGAGGGGCAGTATTTTGCTGTCTCGCATTTGCACCCTTTTGTTTCAACTGGGCTGTGCAGCGCTTGCGAATTCCTTGCTCCGGAGTCAGACCCAGGCTCCGGAGTGAGTGTTGATGCAGTTTAACTGCATTGCTGTGTTTTAAAATAACTACATGTCTTTCACCCTTAATGGTACCGTTATCTTAAAATAGCACGATGTGGTGCCTCCTTTGAGTTACTTGGTAGAAAAAACAAGGAAAGGGAGCTGCTGAATTCCCATGAACTTTGTGTTCAGAGATCCTGCTAGGCTTTCAGTATGTTGAGCTGATGTAGCAGCCTTCTCCGTGAACTAGAAATGTGTATTACCAAACTACTCTCTGCTGCTGTGATCACTTTCTCTGTCCTAGCAGTGCTTAAGGTACGTTTGAAAAGACAGGTGAAGTGGCACTTCTATAATGGGGTTTTTGGTGTGCTCCTGCTACATCTGAACTTTGTGCATTAACAATTCAGATGGTGCAAGCAGAGTAGCTATAGCATGTGTTGGTTTACTTTTGCATTAACTGAGTTCATATGATTAGCTAATAGTCATGCTAATAGTCATGTGAGACAAAATAGTTAATGTTTTGGTGTTTGTCTAAAACAAAATTTCAGAGATTAAAATTTAAATACCCTGTTTTGTTCTCACTGGTTCTTGCCAATCCAGAATTTTATCCTCCAGAAATAGTCTTCACTAGTTGCCAGTTTCAGCACTAGTTACTAAAACAAAGGCAAGTAGAATGAAAAGTCAGTTACTCTGTGGCCTGAATTCAGTAAACTGACTCTGCGTGGTCTAGAACTTGTTATGCTTTCAGAGTAATTAAGATGAATTAGTTGGGTTTTCTTCTGGCTTAAAGTAGAGGTGGATGAGATTTTATTTAAACTTCAGTGACTAATGTTTTGGTGTTAGGGCACTTCTTTGGGACATGTTGTGCATGTCAGTGTAGATGAAAGCTCTGTGTTTGCTTATGGTGATTGAATGCACAAGGTTTACCAAACTGCTGGAAAGGCTGACTGGATATTTCTTAATCAGTATTGTGTCTTCCCATCTACTCATCCTGTTAGCCTGAGTGTTTCAAGGGCACCTGTGTGTAGACCACACAGCCCATGTCTAGAAATATTCACTGACGTCTTGTAGTGTTTGTGTTTGCACAGGGAATACTTCTGCACAGTACAGTCCCTGATGCCTTTTAGGTGAGCAGTGCAGTTCGTGTCTGGCAGGTGCTGGAATCAGCCTGACACAAGGAACACTCTGTGTGACTTAACTGCATTGTCCAATTTTGATATTCTGGTTCCACAGTATTGGAAAGACATGTGGCCCTCAAAAGACAAACTCCATTACCAGTGCCGGGGTGCAGTTCTTCTCACCTGCCTACAGATGCTGTCCACTGCCCTGCTTGAGGACAGCTCAAAGCAGCAGCAATTCAGTTAGTGTTTGGTAGTGCAAACATGAGAGGTAAGGGGAAGGGAATTGCAATGCTTCTGAGAGCTGTTAAGAAGTGAGTGTGTGTTTACAAAGTATTTGGATATAAACAAAAATTTTCTCTTCCCTCACACCCTTGAGCCTTTTAGTTAGGTTAATGGGTGAGATGCTGGTCACACATCATGCCCTGAGTGCAGGAGAAGGTGGCCCTGCAGGGTGTGTTGTAGCGCCCTGATGCTGCTGCTGATCATGTAGAGCTCCCTTCCTCTGCTCAGGAATGACTTGCTGCTGTCTCTGGGCTTCTCTTTCCTAAACGGGGGTTACACTTGTACTTCAGTGTCTGTGCAGGTTCTGAGACAGGCCAGAAATCTCATTTGAAGGAGATGAAATGTCTTTCTGGCTTTATTGTACCAGTTGGGAAGTGATGGATTGCACGTGAGCTCTGCACCTGATATCTCTTGCAGGCTATAAACCCAAGCGATACAGCTCAAAAGCAAACTGTAAAGTCCAGACTGACTTTGTCATTTAAATGTCCATTTAAATGAGTAGTAGTGGTTTCTGAACTATGGTAAAGATGAGCAGGTGTCAGATTCATTCTCATGTCCTCTAAATGCAGTGCAATAAATCACAGTTATCTCATCTGTTTTAAAACAGCTTTCTGGGGTTTTTTGACTTTTTTTCCCCGATCTTTGTTAGCTAATTCAAGTAGAAGTGGCTTATAAATTAAACATCATTTTCTAATGAATCTGGCTCATCCTTCTTAAGCCAAGTCTGATACAAAAGCAAACTCATTTTAATCACTAAATGAAGTCATTGACTTTTTTGTCTGTGAATGTCAGATGGTAGCAGATTACTGAAGTAGCTAACCTGAACATTATCCATAGACTGCAGCTCCCTGTTCTTCCAAGATATAGTTATGAAATGTACTAATACCATGCATGTAAAAAGTTGCAAGTTCTCACTGTTCATTCCTGCTGGAGGAGGGGCAGTTAGAATTTTCTCTTGGCAACAGTTTTTGTGAATAATGTGGGGGTTTTTATTTAGTGATGAAAGTAAGTGTCAGTCTTTCAAAATTACATATTGGGGTCATTTAGATTGTCACAAGAGCTGTTCTGTCTATATGCCTCTGAAACCTTTCCCTTTTCCAGGTATGCAGCTAGATCCTGGACCCTGGCTGGCAGCAGGGTAAAGAGGGAGCCTTGTACACAAAACAAAAAAAGTCTAGTTTGTGGAGGTGAGAGAGGTGTCAGAGAATACCTGAACTGACATTTTACACTGAGCCATAAATAAAAATGGGGCAGCTAGAAGCAGCAAAGAATGTTTGTGAAAAATAAGTATTGTATGTTTAGAGATGGGATGGGCTAGAATAGAATAGAATTTTTCATTTGGAAGGGACCTATAAAAGCTCATTCAGTCCAACTGCCTGACCACTTCACTTGACCAGAAGTTAGAGTGTGTTATTAAGGGCATTGTCCAAATGCATCAGTCCTGGGGCAGCAACCACGTGTCTGGGAGGCTTGTTCTAGTGTTTAACCCTCCTCTCAGTAAATGAATGCTTCCTAATGTCCAGTCTAAATGTCTCCTAATGCAGATTTGATCCATTCTCATGCAGGGAAATACAGGTAATAGTCATCTGTCTGTGTGCTAAGAGTGTTTCCTGAAAATTCATGGAAGAGCTAACAATCCAGCAGTTGTTTTAGCTTCCTTGTTTGCAGTCTGCTTCAGGCTTCATTTGGTTTCCTTTATTCTCCCCCTGGGATATCTCCATTGCAAATATTTTTGATTTGTAATGAGGAAGCATAGGTTTCCCATACTAAGTGAACAAATCCCCAAAATGTTTTCTCTAACAGTAAAAATTCACCATACTTTTATGTGGATTTTAAACTTCAACCAGTTAGGGAGCCAACTGATGGTGGTGTGTTACCAGAGGAAAGAGATAGTGTATTTTGGCACCATTTGTTCATGTCCTCCCCTGGCCTGCCATTGAGGTCCTTGTTCAGTCTAAAAGGAGAGTTAGTGGCTTTGGACATCTGTTACTGTGTGCTACTAGCATGAAAACTAATTAAATGATAGGTTGAAGGTGTAAAATATAGGCCTAGAGTGACTTAAAATATGGGAGTGATGGCTGTACAATTGGAGCTTGCAATAAATGGTCAAAAATAAAATGTAAAAATCTATCCTTATTAAAAGTGGTGTATGCAATATATTTATTTAGGCACTCAGAATCAGGAGAGCTGTGGCTGCTTCAAATGAGAAATGTGTTCTAAGGAGATTTTTTTTTCATTTAAACTTAATTAGAGGAGGTTTGAAAGCAGAATGCATTCTTGTGGAATTAAATTATGCCCTGGTTGTTATATTTCCCTCTTCTACATCAGCTTGTCTTTCTCAGTTCCACAAATAGCTTTTTCGTGTTGGTTGCCACTGGCAAAAGCCTGTAAGTAGAATTTTTGGACACGTACGAGTGAATCAGAAATACTGTGGTTGGAAGTTTTGCAGTCATTAGAAGGAGGCGCCGAAGCGATAGAAGGTCACTTGGCCAGATTAAAGCACACTCAAAGTTTTGGGGTTTTTTTCGGGTTTTTTTTTTTCTTTCTTTCTTTTTTCTTTTCAAAAACAGGATGATAATGGTGAGGAAATTGTGTCAGCAAGCAGCCTCAGTGCTGAATCACTGTATCATCTGCCTTTCTGCTGTACCTCACAAGCTCTTCCTTCAGAAATCAGGGTGCACACTTAACCAGATCACACTGTGATTTCCAGTACTGGCAGGAATGAATCTTGGGCCACAACCAGTGCATTCAAATACTGACATCCTGAGGATAACAAATGAACACGGGCTTCTCTTTGTCTTTTTGCTGCCTCCAAAAGATGGGAGGATAGACTGGGAAAGGAAGATCTGGTTTTGTCTTTTCCCTGGGGTACCGTGATACACAGCAGAGCCTGTGTCTTTGTGGCTGGGAGAGGTGAGGGCTAGGACTCTGCCTAAGAGCAGAAGAAGCTGATGGAAGCAGTGGAGCAATAGAAGGAGGATCTGAGATCCTTCACCAAAGTTGTTCTTACCTTAAGCAATCCTTGTCTGGTCCTAAAAGGATGTGAGACCACTGGTGGGATCTATCTACTTTATAAAGGGTTTTGAATACCCTGAGCAGTGTGATGTTCATCAGGCAAAGCAGGAAGGGCAGCTGTGCAAGTGCATCAGCCTTTCTCCTGTGCACTCCTTCCCAGCCTTACAGCCTGACCCAGCACACACATGGAATGGAGAGGTCTCTTAACGGGAAAGAAACAAATGCTGTGGGGATTTGGGGCAGAGACGATGAAAAATTGCATAAACTTTTGGTAACCCTAAGGGCACCTAAGTGAACTGCCAAAAAACATTTTGTGGGCCATCTCTTCAGCAGGAAAACAACTGCACAGTGCCCAGGCTCTCTGGGAGGGTCATCCTCACTTGCCAGCCCTCCCCCTCTCAAGGTGGTCAAGTTGTGGTCCTGACTGCGTTTGAATCCTTCTGCTTAGCAAAAGGATCCCGAGGCAGCAGGGGGTACTTGTGAAATGCTGCAGTCACTGCTGTGTAATTATTACACCAAGGCCTCTGAGGTATTTGCCCTAATCCGTGACTTGACTTGTGATGCTGGCTGGTCTGGCTGGCAGCTGGCAAGTTGTTAAGTCGGGGCATGGGATCTTGCTTTGGTGTGAAATCCCTTGGGGGCAAAATCTACAGCTCACACAGCAGATTGCCTTGTAGGAGCAGCAGCCTGTCCTCTGCCCTTGCACACACCCCTGCCCATGTCTGCCTGTTGTTTGCTCCCCTGCAGCTCAGGAGATCCAATCCTTCAACCCTCTTAAGAACCCAGGCACTGGCGGCTTTCAGCTTCTCTACTGAAAGGAGCTGATTTCTGCTTTTAACACCAGAACTGAAAGGAGGCTTTTACTTAAAGATAGCAATAAGTAGTAGTGAGAGACATTTCTGCTTGTGTGGGCCCTCACTCTGTATTTTAAGAGCAAATAATAAACCAGCTTTTATAGTTAGTGGTTTCTAGCAGTTATCACTGATTGCAAATCACCTTATTTGTCTAGTTAGATTCCTTCCAGTTCACTGAGTGGCATGTGAAATTACGGCCTTTTTGATGAGTGTCCTGTAAAATTTCACTTAAGGTACGGTGGGACAGCATGTTGTAGTTATTTAAATTGGAACTTTTTTTCTTTAAATGGGATAGTTACTTGACACACTTCACTTCAGGTATGACCTTTGTGTCTCTGCCGGTACATTTTCTGAGTTTATGACGCACTTCACATTCCTATAAGGCCTTTCACTGGGTGTTCTTAGAGTCTTTACAAGATATAATTAACTGAAATACTGTGTCTCCCCTGTGAGGTCAGCAAATATTCTTAATTGCTTTTTTCAGAAAGAGGAAAATATGGTCGAGAAATTTTAAAGGAATTCACCAATGCTGGGTAAAAAGCTACTGAAGAGGAAGGCTGTCATTCCTGAACCCTCTTTGGTGTGCACCATTTCTCTTACGTAAGCATGCATAGGAACGATGTAACCCGTCAGAGTGCGGCAAGATGTAGGTCAGGTTGCTTTTGTCAGTGCATCTTCTGCTTTTTGACCTGTAAGTTGCTGAAAGCAACAAAAGCCTACGGATGAGGGAGCCTTTTCAAAACTGGTTAAAAAAGCAACAAGCAACCCCTGAAAGCCTCAATCCCCTCTAAAGAGCTATTTTTAGGAAGCTAAGTCAAAGAAGAGTCCCCTGGGGGGTCTGTACACAAAGTTTCTGTCTGGCTGCTTTCCGATAGCTTAAAGTTTTAATGCACTTGTCAGGCTGTCACCTTTTGTGCCTGGTGAAAACAGAGACCAGACTGGGCTGTCGGGGGGACAGACATTTCTTCAAGGCCGCTGGTGCCAGGCCCAGTCACTGAAGGTTTTGGGAAGAGGGAATGTACAGTGTTAAGATGACTTTTGGTCCCATTTTGATCAAAATGTGTTATTCACTTTGTCCCGAGTTAAAGATGAAACAGATTTCCACTGTGTTGTCGTTGACCGCTTTATCAAAAAAATGGCAGCACATGGAGCCTTGCGAAGAAATTACCATATGTACTGATAACAATATGAATGTAATGGCTAGATTTAAGGACCACCAAGGAAGGAAGCTTAACAGGGCATCATTGTCCTTTCACAGCTGTGTGAAAAAGTTGTGCCTGTCCCTTCAACCGTGCTTCACACCACGTGGAAGTTCTTTTTTACCCTTGAGTACCTGGTAGTTTGTTTTTCCTGAAAGTAGAATGGCTCTAATGACAAGGTTGGAAAGACTTGGAGGCTTTATTCTGCATTTGAACATCGTGAATGCAGAGGCAAGAAGGGACAGCACAAAGCTGCTCTGTTGTTGGGAGAGGAAAGGGAATAAGGTGCTGGAATCAATGTCAGAGTCGCAGCGCAGAAGTGCCGGGGGAAGACTGTCCTTGCTGCTGGTGCTCTGAAACACTTCACTGGGAGCTGAAGCGCTACTGGCTTTGTACAAAGCAGGCTCTTGACTGTGAAAGCTGCAAAGAAGTCAGGAGCAGCTGAGACAAGGAAGGCAAAACCTTCATTTCCTGAAGCCCTTGGCAGTGGTTGTACCACTTTCTTTTACCCGGCACATGTTAAATAGATATAATAGTAAGTGCAGTCAGGCAACAACAAATTGGATGAGCTGATTTAGGTGAAATGAGAATCAATGAGGAGTTAACTCTAGATTATTATTGCTTTGATGTTTGCAGTGCACATATTTTTTTTTTCCCTAGAAAATAAACCACCTTTTTTTCTACAGGGACGCCAGAAAGAAGGCTTGGACACAATTTTTATTTCAGCTCAACGGATCAGAAATGTCCCTGTCATGAGAGTGGAGCTGCTTTGCCCCAGGAAAGCCTCTTTAAAGCAGGGAAGGCTGGAGACACTAGAGATTCCTATGGCCTTGACCTGTGCTGGCATAGGATAGTTGTTGAAACAGCAGTTATCGCTTAGAATTGTTTGGAATTCTTGCCTAGAGACTTGAACAGAATTACCAACTGATAGTTCTGGCTGATAGTGAAGAGCTGTGATAGGTCAGGGGGTGACATAAAACAATATAATCTAAAACAAGTGCAGGTGCTGATGACACTCATTTAAACCCACAGGAAAGTAGGGACAAAATGGAGAGGGGCAGGCGCACCATCTGCTGTGTAAATACTGGGGAAAACTTTATTAGCAAACAGACCATTCCAGTCAGCCAGCTGAGCTGAAGGAGGCTGGAGTGGAGAGTGTATTACCTGTGGCGTGGAAAGAGACTGCAAGGTGAAGCTTTCAGCCCGTTGTTTCACAGGACATAGGTTTGGTAGGTGTTGTTCTGTGTAAGAAATTGGTGTGGTGATTTTGCATTAAGGATACTCTGCCTTTTCTCCTGTGGTTTTTGCTGTTAAATTCGGAATGTGAGAGTGATTTAGTTCTTTAAATGAAACTTACACAGCTGAAGTGACTTGTTTGCTGTAACACTGTGAATCCATAGCTATGTGATGATGCAGCAAACCCAAAGGAGACCCTGCTGCAACCAGGCATTGGGAGCTATGGCCTCACACCTGGCTGTGCCTTTACTGGGTGTCAAGCCTATGAGAAATCAGTGTTAGCAAGCTAAATGCCTGAGTGCTTGTCAGCCAATTCCAGATACTGAATATTTTGAAAGTACCAGAAGGTTTGAAATTCTCTGCTGTTGTGACAGCAAGAAGTTGGTAGTACAGGCAGGAGACCTTAGTGTGAGAACTCTTCCAGCATGGAAAAGCTTGGTTTTTTTTGGGGGTGGGAAAGCCCCACAAACCCTCCTGATGCTTACCACCCCCTTTTCCTGTAGTCTGCGTGTGTTGTGTCTGCTGTATTGCAGATGGAACCAATGTTTCCCTTGCATCTGATTATGAACTAGTGAAAGTGTGTTCACTTAAACAGCCAGGATCCCCAGGGTCAGGACAGACTGGACCTGGCCTTTACTTTTGATGGCCTGTGTTCAGAGTTCATGGTAGTGTTCCCAGTGGTGGAGTACCTACATAAGGATAAGGATAATTACTTTGTTCCTTTAGGTAATATGACTAAAGCCATGATTTAACAGCCAATGACAGTCTGGACCAGGAAGGGCTTCTTGGCTGTAAGCAGGCAAGATACCGGACTGCATAGCTGATTAATTATTGGATCTGGAAGAGGAAATGCTGAGATGTCACTGTTTAAATTCTTTGGTGCTTTGTTAGCTTGCACTTTGGGGAGAACTGGCAGGCTTGAGGATAAACATGTAGCTTTAGTCCAGAAAATGTAATTTACTGAATAACACCCCATTGGTGGTACTTGAGCAGTTTCAGTACCGAGGTCCAAGCACTGCAAAACCAGATGACAGGCATGTTCTTTTTCTGTAATCTGTAGGATTGACCTCAGTGTTGCAGTATCAAAATAATTGCCATGCTGTCCATCCCTTCTGTTACATGTCCCTGTGGGTTTTCTAGCTATTTCATCTACTTCTGCAGCTACCAACTCATTGAAGTATTGGATCAGTATTTTGGCTAATTCCAGGTGCACTGTATATATTCAGAGCACTCAGTCTCCTAGGACAGCTGAAACCACACTGTGATCTGAATTGCATGATTGAAGTGAAAGAATCCTCTTAGATTAATTGCTTGACACTTAATATCCAGAGAAGATGGTGGTTGTGTGCTCATGTGCCATAAAAGAAGTAAATATATCTAAACCTGTATAACACTGTGGAATTAAGTAGTTTGCCATCCCCTTGCAGGCCACTTTTACATCTGACAAATCAAAGCTGCCATTTCTAAAGTGGGATTTAAAAAAGCCTCAGACAGCAGCCCCAAAGGAAAGGCTGCTCTCCTGTGGCTGGCAGCCAGCTGCCTGGGAGGCAGCCCCATCCCACTCCCCCTGCCCATTTCCAGGGCATGGGGCTCTGTGGAGCAGCTTCACGCTGCTGCAGACATCAGAGGCATTAACAAGAAATGGCCTTCCGCATAGAAACCGCTGTGGCAGCGTAATCTTTGTCCAGGGCTGTTTAGGCAGCAGTCTGAGCTGCCCTAATGGGAACAAAACATACATTGGACCAGTGCTGGAGAGCTGAACGGACGTGGTCTGTTGGTAACTGAAGGTGGGACAAACCAGAGTATCCATGCTGTCCTGGAAAACTGGAAAAGACGTTGGGACTGGACAGGAGCAGCAGCAGTAAGGAGCAGAGGTACTCTGTGTGCTCTCTGATTTTGTACTGGGCAAGTAAAAGCAGTAGCAGCAGCAGTTAAAGGGACATGGTGTTCGTGGTGATGTGGAAAAGTCCCTTTTTCAAAAATTTATACTGATAGTTCTCCCAGCATAAATACCACCAGATGAAGTTTGTTGTATTTAGTTTTGTTTGTTGTATTCATTTTGAATGGGTTTGCCAGCACTGTGATCTATAGTCCTACAAAGATGTTTACATCCCTGCAGCATATGCTGGAATCTCTTTCCAGAAGCTTGGATCTGCTGAAACTTACCTGTAATGTGGAAATTTCGACTTTGGTTAGTTCCTCAGAGGGAGCATGTGGGACCTGTGGCTGTTATGCATCTCCAGCTGAAGGGCAGAGCAGTGCTTCCTGATGAGAAATTTCCACTGTGTCTGCGCTGGAAAAGCCTGTGCATGTGTCATCATGTGCTAAGAATTATTTCCCAGTGCTCCTGACAGAAGAGGAGACTTGTTCTGGAGTTTTGATTTTTTAGGTAGCAGAAATAGAAATTATTTTTCTTTCTTGGAGAGAATTGTTTCAGTAAGTCGTACAGCAAGGCAAGGTTCTTTATGGGTGTGTTTTGGGTTTTTTTCCCCCATCAAAAATGAATCACAAGGTTAAGGAAAAAGCCTCTTAAGTTTACCAAAATGAAATCAGAATTAGAACAAGTCAAGAATGTGTTAAATTTGTTCTGTAGCCTTGCTCTAGCTGTTACAGATCTAAGTGGCATAGAATTGTGGTAGTTTAGAAAGTTGTCAGCAAACGGGAAAATTAATGAAACTCTCATACTTCAAACAAAATACCAACTTCTTTTGTCAGAGACTTCACAAAAATCACAAATTTTTTAACATAAGCCTTCTATGAGACAGATTTTCATGCAGCAGAAGCAGATATGCTCCAATTTAGAAATATGGATGAAGTGAAAAAGAATTAGAGGGTAAACTGTTGTTCTTGTAAATAGACAGGAAATGACATACTGAAGAATGATAGTGTTCCAGGGTGTTCTGATATACAGCTCTGAGGAAAAAGCTGGTAATGTAACTCAGGAGAGAAATTGGGATTTATTGTGATTGTCTCTCAGAGACAATTTTCAGATGACCTGAAGGTTTATTTGTGCCACCTTTTCTTTCCAGTGCCATAGTTCAGCTGTCAACCTTTTTATCTGAATAGAGTGGTTGGTAAGATGGTGGCTGTTAGAGAGGAACCATGGGAGAATAACCTGGAAGGAACGCTGTATCAGCTCTGTACCTGGCTATACCAAAGGTCAGGACAGTTGCCCAAAAGCATAGCTGCAGAGGTTTGGGAAGAGGTAAAAGTGGCAGAGTAATTTCCAGGGATGGTATTTTGTATCATCTCAGCAAAATTTGCAAGTCTCTTTCTGGGTGGAATTAGAGCTGTAGTACTCATTCAGTGTTTGATGGTAACTTGTTAGATCTAGATGGAAAATACTCCTTGCTTCGATAATTAAATTCTCAATTTTTTCCATCCCAATTTTCAGTCTTCCTTCTGCTGGCTTTGGTATTACACTGCATGTAAGCTTTTTTTTCCCATCCTCATTGCTACCGCCGAGTCGGAAGGAACTGACTCCTCCAGTTCAGCCAGCTGTGCTCATAAAGAACTTTCCTTCTAGCCCAGATGCTGAGGAGGGCAATTCTGTTCATGGGTCAGCTCCCTCAGCACAGCAGTCTGCGGGGGGAACTTGTCCTTGGTAACTCCTTTGGTGTCTCATGCTTGAGTTACTTAATTTTCAAGGGGCTTGGCTGTACAATGCGTGCAGAGGGAGAGCAGTGGCATCTCACACCTGCCCTCTCCTTAGCACTTCTGCCACATCTGCATTGAGGATACACAGTGGGAACCCTAAATTGGGATCTAGATCAGCTGAGGCCAGTCCCACTGGAGAAAGCAGGATCCCAAGGTGTGTAAAAGTCATGCAAGCACTGATAGCCTGAATAGCTTGTCTTCTTGTTCTGCTTTGTTCTATAGTGTGGTGTAGTTCAGTTGCAAGATTTAGCTCACCAGTTCTACTAGGAGCTAGAGGAGTTTCCCAAGGATAGTCTAAAGGGTGGGATCTAAAAAATGTTCTATTTTGAGGCTCAAGTTAAATACTTGTGATATTGGAGGCTGCAAATGTCCTGCTTTGCTCTGGTGTTCACAAAAATGCATTTTTACCTATCAGGCCTTAGTGTTTTATAAACTACATGTCTACCAAATCCAACTGTTCATGGCTCATTTTTTCGTAGCTTGATAGCACAATACAGGGAACATATGGGATGTCTGGGACAAATGAGGTCCCTTACAGCACGCACACATTTTGCTTTCCTGCCCCTTTCCTTGCACCTGCAGCTTTATATTCTTTAGTTCGTGCTTGCTTCGCTGGGAGCAGAGGCTCATATTCAGGAGCTTGCTGTTCAGCATGGCTTTCCTGGAGAAATGTGAATGTGATGAGCTTCCCTGACCTTTTTGTCCTTGGCCATAAAAATCTTTCCATTGTATGCAGCCGCATGTCCAGCAGGTTGGTGTTTGCCTCCTTGAAACACGTTAGGGATTAACCTTTGCAAAAGCAAATTGCAGGCAGTGAAACCTGCCTGCCACTGCAGCCTCTCACCTCTCTCCTTCCTGGGGCAGACATTTGCCCCTGGCTTCGGACTCTGTTTGTTTTTTGGCAAATAGAAACATATCTTGCCATAGTAAAAGAAGAATTTTAATGAGGTTCTTGGAGACCTTCTGCACTCTGCCTTGAAATGTAAATTTAGTCAGGGATGGAGATTATTTTGGAAGAGCAGGAACAAGAAAATGATGCATTTGTCACAAAGATGGAGAAAGCAGCCTGGTGGCTATGTTAAAATGCCTGTGCCTTTAATTAACATTTACTGACTCTTCTCAGAAGAGAATGCTTATATTATGTGCTGTGGCTGAGGGGATGTTGAAATACAGGCAGGAATTATCAGGTAGGTTTCTGTCAGGGCTGTCGTCACTGTTGTGTTTCTCTCTGGCTTTTAAATCCTTTCCCTATTTGTTAAAAGAGCAATTCACAGAACACCTTTCCTGGTGGAAGCTTGTTTTACAGTCTTGGGATCTAACTTTCTATTCCCAGCTGAAGAACTTGGGAAAAATGTAAGAGATGGATTACTGCAAGAATAACAAAGTGTAAATTAGTTGAAAATAAACATTTTGCTGTGGGCTAAGACACAGTCTGTGGGCTAAGACACAGTCTCCCTGCATTGGAGAGTGATGGAAACATTTCTGAGGAAAAAAAGCCTGGGCTCCTATGGGGGAATGGGTGGAAGAGAGGGAGAGGAGAAATGAGACCAGAAGAAGCTGTTAGTTGCCCAAAGGTGCCTTGGGCAGGCAAGTGCAGATAATGGGGCAGAGCAGAGGGAAAGGGGCCATGCTGCACATTGCCTGCATTAGCTCTGGAGGTTGGATCTGAATGTCAGAATTGAAGGCCCAGGTGCTGCAGTTTTGGCTCTTATGGCTGCAGGTGACCTCCAGAGAAATGCCCCCCAAATGAATAGCATGGTAGTGCTGGCCCCTGGAGTTCAGCTAGCAAAAGGCGCCAGTTTGTGATATTAAACAATATTTGTGATTATTTCCACCTCAGTGATTAAGGCTTTGTTTTTAGCTCGGCTATTAAGTATACATTGAGTTCAAAGTGGGAATGGCAGAAACATTTGTTTGCATTATGAACAGAAAGATCAGTTGCAAACATTGAGGATTCAGATCAGCTTTCATGCTGGCAGGTAGTTGCTTGACCCAGGTCAAGAAACTGGGCAGCGTTTCATGGGCTTCAGCCCAGGCTGGCCCAGCTGGCCCAGGGAGTCAGGTTCCATTCCCTTTCTTGCTGCTGGGATCCTTCTGCTAAACCAAACAACACAAACACTTCTGTCTGGTTCTGTACAGCAGCAGACCGGAGAAATTGCTGCTGCTCTTTATGCCTTACATTTAATTCCCCATATAATGTATTTAATTGCCTATCTTAATGGTTTGTTACTAGAATCACAAAATGTCATCTCGCTTATAAAATAAGCAAAATACCACAGTTGGCAGCTAGGTCCCAGGTAATGTGTTGGCATGGTATCAAAATGACTTGGTAGCGATCAGTGTGTCCATGGACAAGGAATCAGTGTGATAATGAATGTTTAAGTGTTTACAGTCGTTTTACTCTAGTCAATAAAACAGGTGAAGCTGGAGGAAAGCAGAGAGGAAGTGAGGAATAGAACAGCTGGTGGCTGGAGTCAGTGCTTGGGGAGCTGTGCTCAGGCTGTGGGTGCTGCCTGCAGCCACAGAGAGCTTTGGGCATTGCCCTGGCCACAAGACCAGATATTTTGTGTTACCCAGGCCTTGGGTACACTGGTAAAAGAGGGCTGGAACACTTGCCTTTGATATTCTTGGTTAACTAAAGCTTTACATGAAGTGCATTTGAATTTTCTAAGTGGATCAGGTAAAAAAATATGAGTAGATTTTGTATGATGTTTCCAACAAGTAACTGGTTAGGTGTTTTTCCTTTTGAAAGAACCTCATGTTGTTTCTAACATTATCAAGATTCCTATTAAAATATGGCATTAAATGGTCAAAATACTTTAAATGTTGCATTATGGTGTATTTTTACTGCTCTGAAATGAGCACTTGCAGTTTTGTTTTACCAAGAAACCCAAAAACTTGGCATTTTCAGTCAGTGAAAGGACTGTTTGGTTTTCTTTGGCCAGCACTCCACAAAATCACTTATTCACATAGCTATAAATATGTTAATATTTTCCTAGCTACACATTTTGATTTATAACAGCAGCAGCTAAAGAAAATAACTGCTTTCCCAGTCTACAGTAAACTGATGAAAAATACTCTCACGTATGTGTCTTTTCCTTTCTTAACTGAGTTATACACATGACAGAAGAAAACTGATGATATGAAAATGTATGTTGTCTTTGGGCTGCAGCCTGTGATGGATATACAAATAAAAAGATTTATGTGGGGATCAAAGATATTTGTTGAGAGAGATTTTCATAAACAACAGCAGTGAAGGCCAAGGTCCCTCAGACTGCCCAGTGACACAGAGAGCAGGCTGAATCCCCTCCCTCGGTGTGGGGTGAGTTAAGGAAATACTGACTTCACATTTTCAACCTCTTCCCCAGTTAATAGCAGGTTCAATTAGAAGCAGATCTGATTTCTGTAGCTGCCTGAACCATGTTTTCTTTCTCCCTTCCTCTCCTTGCCATGCAGATGCGTGTGTGTGTGTGTGAGGGACACACAGCCTGAGGGCGCCTCCTCAAGTCTCCCCTTACATTGCTTTTGTAGGCAGGGTGTTGGAGGAGTCTCAGTGTCTGTGTTTGCCCTTCTACCTCACAGCCTCAGCAGGGAACCTGTTGCTTATTGTGGGCTGGGCTGCCAATGGATTTCAGAAAACAAAAGCATAATACTCTCGTGTGTTACAGGTTGCATCTTCCTGTGGAGGGTTAATTCACAGATCCTGGGGTAGGCTGTTGATACCAGGCTGGAGAGAGGATGAGAGAAAAGGCATGTTTGTGCTGCTAATTGCAATCAGTAGAGCAGAGGGCTTTGCTTGGGATGGAGCCATTTGTCTTCTTTCATATTTTTCTTAGGTAAGCAGAAGTTTGTTTCCTGACTCATCTTCTGAAATAGCAGTCGATAGTTCAATGAAAGTGAAGCAGCAGTGTTTAAAGGACAACAGAGATCTGATGTGTTCTTTTAATCTTTGCAGCCCCAGAGGGGATGACAGCTAGCTGGCTGGGCGTAAGGCTGGCTGGACAGCGATGATGCCACACGAAGGCTTCTGTCATTGAGGCAGAGCTATGGCTGCTTCTGGTGCATCCCCTCCTGTTGCTCCAAGAGCCAGGCCCAATGGCATCTGCTGAGGATATTAGCTGGTTAAGCCCTGGCTCTGATTTCATCTTTGTTGGGGTCATTAGCAACTTGGCATCTGCTAGCAGCTAGCATCTTCACCTTCTCATAAAGGGCTTTTCTTATCATCACAGTTACAAAGGCCTCTTGTAAAGGGGAACTCCACATGTGCATTACAAAAAATAGCTGTGTGCCAGAGCTATGCAGAGGTAGATTTTGTCATCCTGAGAGTGGAAAGTTAAATCTCCTAGTCTCTTCCCTGTGTGATCACAACACTTGTCTTACAAGTGAATGTTATGTGAAAAGTCGCATGGACTCAAGGCACAAAGTCCCGATTCACGTCTCAGCTCTACCAAAGGTTTCTGGGGGAAGGGGCTCAGGTGCTGCTTTCTGGTGCAGGGCAGTCACTGATGAAAATTCTCCACTCGGGTAGTTTCTGCATTTCTGTCTCTGATTTCATCTGCCTTGATGCTCTGTTGTTGTCTGGGTTGCTATGGCTGTGCCAGTATGAGGCTGGCTCCCCTGCAAGGAATCATGAAAAGAAGTGGATGCCTTTCTGCGCTCTTATCAAAATATGCCAGGGGTGCTCAGCAACCTGGAAAGCCTGTGCTTGTTAATAATCCATGTCTGCAGCAGCCAGTTGCTCAGCGCCTCTCTGTGCCTTTTCACTGTGCTACTTGTGATGGTTGCTAATGCCTTTTGCAGGTGCTGAGAATAGAGCAGAGCTGCGGTTGTTCAGCAACTCTTTAGAAGTAATCCCTGTGTGAGGCAGCCTTGGCTATTTAACTTGTTTTCGGGGTCTCCGTTTAGGAAGGATGTCTCCAGTGAAACAGCAGTGCGGATGGCAGGCAGCAGGCTGCCTGGTTCATTTATTGTGACTGCAGTATTTCCTTGGGGTATCACCAACAACACAAGGTGCTATTAAACCTGCTGTGTTTATGGGGAGAGAAGAACATCTGCTTCCTATGAAAGCTGTTGCCATAACAGCTATGTGCCTTAAGAATCGCTTCCTAATACAGTTGAGGTATTTAATGTGTACCATAAGGGTTAAATGCAGTACTAAACAATCCATTTAAGAGCAAACATAGTTGGGCCTTATGCTAAACCCTGAGTATAACTGGAATCAAGCCTTTAAGGCCAGCAGTCCTCAGCTAAGCACCTCCACACCCATCACATCAGCAGTACATAGGCATGTCATGTTGAGAGTTGCCTTCTGTAAGCTGAACTTAGATGGAAGCAGAAATGGGGATGAGGAAGCCAAGACAGAGACTGGTTTGCACATTTTTCTTCTGCATGTATAGGAGAAGACATACTCAAAGAAATGAGGCTGGAGCTGCAAATGCAAGCCACGGCATGGTTAAATTCCTGAACTGACTTTTTTTGGTTTTTAACTCTTAACGTCATGTATGATTGATCTCTAATTTCTGCCTACTGGGAGAAGGAATTTCAGTGTCAACTGTGTTTTCATTCTCCTCTTGCCACTTTAGCATGGAAAATGGTAAAATGTCATTTGTTTGTATAAATATTTTACATTCTCAATTTTCATTTGTATTGTCTTAAATCAAAATTGCTTGGGACTGTAACAGCCTCATTTTACTGAGGCACATTTATGAATCTCTAATGAAAGGCTAAATGAACAGAGAAGAGGGGAAATAAGAGTTTTGTCAGATTCTTGCACATAATACAAGTTCAGGACCATAAATCCCAGCGGTGCTTCATTGCATTTGGAGTCCAAGGGCTGGGTGTAGTGCAGAGTTTCATTCTGACTGAAATCCTTGTCAAATCAGAAACATCATCTGTAGCTGACTAATGGGATGGAGGGCTTATTCCTTTGTGTGCCAGCTGTGGCTGAGTGCCACGAGTGCTGTCTCCTGTTGGCCCTCATTGTCGTGAACAAGACCAAACCATGCACTTGCACGTATTTCTAGGCCAGTTGCTTTCTTCCTCTCGTTTCTGTGCTGTAGTCAGTAGGTTTTGTAGACCCATCTGCAGTCTTTATGGCTGCACATATTTATCCAAATGTTTTAAAGCTCCTGGTAGAAATTGCAGCTGCCAGTTAATGCTTGTCTTCAGTATCTTGAACATAGAAACACTCTTCTTCTTTCTTCTACCATTAATTTTAGCTTTGCAGGTAAAATCTGTGGTGTACAGCCCTTGTGAATGGTGTCAAAGAAGACACACGGCCTATGCGCTCTCCTGTGCTGGTCAGCAGCAGATAAACTGCTTTGCCACCATGGCCATTGGGTGACCTGGAACCTGTGCCTCTGTAGCCTGTCCACTCCAGCTTAGTTTGCACAGACTACTTGCAAGTGACAAGGCTTTTGTATGTGTATGTATGTCTCAAGTTTGTGAGATGAGCTGCATTATTACATTCCCAGGCGCTCTGTCTTCACTCTCTTGATCTCACAATTTACCAACTGTGTGTTTTTCTCAAATATGTCAGAGTGAAGTAAATTTGTAATTCCATCTCATTTTTCTTTAGCAATTATAGCCCTGTATGCTCAAGGTTATGTTACCAAGTTGAATTACAGACACAGTGTGTTGAGTTGGAAGTCAATAGATACTGCAGTTACTGTGCAGTAGTAACACACCTGTCACATCAAGAAGTAGGGAACCATTACAGCCTAGTTTAAAGCCTTTTTCGTTGTGCTCCTTCTGCCAGAACTTAGTGTGACAATTACATCAATCAAAACCGAAGCAAAGTGTCTAATGATGACCTGGCAGACAGCTGTAGTCCAGCTTGAAATGCCATCTTGGTGTGTTTTAGCATGTGCTTTACATGAACTGAAGGACTGGAACTGTATCTGAAAAAATGAGTTCTGAATGAGCAGAAGAAGGCAACTCCTTTTTAATAAATGATAGCAGAAAATCTGCTTTCTTCCCTTCAGAGCTTTGGATGTTACTGCTGTCTTCGTAGCTGGATCCTTGCTGCCCTCTAGGAATTTTTAATGAAATATTATCAGCAGTACCACCATACCTGTATTGCAAGCTGGGGATTCCTTTATTAATGTTCAGTAGTAATATTATTGAAAATACTTCAGATTTCTACAGGGACTGCTGAATTAACATATCTTATTTTTGTTAAGACCTTCAGGAGTTCTGCAGAGCTGCTCCATTACTGCAGTGTTCCTCAAGGCACTGGCAAAGTAAGCAGAAAGTGACTTTTAAATAAATTAATAGTTAAATCAGATTTTTCATGGACTGAGCAACACTCAGTTTCAGATTTGCAATAGAGAGATGGTGTGCAGCAAATCTAATAGAAATGTAATTTCTATCATTAGAAAGGTGTTCTGGCCTAAGTACCCTGTAGCAGGATATTTAGCATGACATAGCATTGGACATAATTGCTCCATATGTAATAATGAGATTTAGATTCAAAGCAAAACCCAAACTGGGAAGGAAGTTCAATTGCAAACTGGCATTTTGTAGTTCTGACAGTTAGGGTCAGTACTGATGCCTCATCATCCTTCTTCCTCTTGTAGGAGAGAATAAGTGGTATGACAACATTGTGTGGGATCCGGTCCCTGTTATGAAAATAGTGGATTAAGTAATTGTCTGTGGTTAATGAATGCAGCTTGGTTAGCTAGGATTAGAACAGAGAGAAGTGCAATGAAAATGCCTAACTCTGGACAACTGAGTATCCTGGAAGGTCCTTTTAAAAGAATTTCAAATTTCAGTTTAAACTAAGAAATACGTTGGAATACGTTTCAGGGATAGATACTCAACTCCAGTTACTTAAGGAAATATTGTAATTAATACTTGAGAAGTGGAAGAAATTCCACTATGGTTGATGTGAGTTTTAGAGGCCACAGAGCCTCAAATACAAGACTTGAGTATCCTGCATTCCCTGCACAGAAATGGCACATGGACAGCAGAGCATAGCCTGGCTGTTGGCAAGGCCCATCCTGCCCTTAAATCCCAGCTTCTTCTCAGGGCAGCAGGAGACAGTGGGGGATCACAAGGTGCAGTTCGTGTGGTGCAAAGAGGAGCCAGCCCTGGTTTCCCAGAATTCATGCACTGAAATAAGCTTGATGGTACACAGCAGCAGGAGGGTTTTCTGGAGCAGGTCCTGACGCTGTGTGCGCATTGAATAGAGCTGCAAGAGCTGGCTGCGGTCTTATCTCTGACTGCTGGATTCCTTCTTATAGTTAAATTCATTTTTACAGGTAATTAAAAATAAAAAATCTGTTCATCTTTTATGAAGACCAAGTGAGGAGGACTGCAGTGTTTTCCATAAAATTGAAAATGAAAGATTTTTTTGAGTAATGTTTCTTGTTCTAGTATATTCAGTTGTGCATTCTTTCATGGCATGATTACCATTGATATCAGTAGTTGTTTGAGAAATAATCAAGAGTGAGATTTACATTTTTATCATAAGTTAAAAATCAGCTTGCAAAAGCCTACTGTGAATACGTTTGGACGAGTTTAACCCTAATGTTCTCAGTGGAAATATTCCAAACTTGCACTTTATATTGGGGTTAGAATTGACTGGTTACTTCTTGTGTAGTCCCATAATATATCTGTCATCCTAGGCAATACAAAAAAAGTCTTGATGCAGAAACACGTTTCTATTTATATGTTCTAATCAATGAAACAGTGATGTCTGAGGTGAAATAAGCAGCTTAAAGTCAAGGCTGGTGGAAGCTAATACAAATCCCTGTATTGAAATTAGGGATTTAATTTGCTGTAGACTGGTTTACAGGAGGGAAAGTACTGTCACCTACCCAGAGTTGGTAAGACACATAACGAATTTGTGCTTATTGCTGTTAATGGATGTCCTGAAAACTCTGTGTCTTGTATCTGGCTCCTGCAGTCTGGCACATGAGGTTGTTAGAGAGGGAATTAATTTCTCCAGGGGCAGATTAACCCCCACCACATCTTTGAGCAGCTGGGGCAAATTTTTGGCAAGTGTCAAATGGAAGAGGAGCACCTTGGGCAGCCTCCGTGACCAGAGCATGGTGTGGGGACTGGGTCACAGGGTCACTGCAGCCACTGATCCTGTAGCTGTGGTGAGGTCTGTGCCCCACTGGTTATTGCTGTTGTTTCTGTGTAAGACTTTGGGATGTCCATCCCCAATTCCCCACGCTGCAGTGTAGCATCACTGCAGTCTCTGGTTCCTGGGGGTGTAGGTAGATTTAGGGGAATGTTGTCTCTTTATTTTTTTAAAACTTGAATTATCACTGTGTTATTTCACATAGCTGAGTGGTTGTCAACCCAGACAGATTCTCTGTGCCCTGTTTTCTGTTCACAGACCTTTTAGGCATCACTTGGGACCTGCCCTTCCTTTGCCTTTGAGGCTGTGGATGCTGCTGCCAGGTCTCACACACCTGGCTGGTGATTCTGGAAACCTCCTGAGCCCTCCCGCTGCTGTGCTTCAGTCCTGGCTGTGCTTTCAAGCGGGGTGCAAGCACCTAGGTCTGGTTAAGGGCACAGAAACAAGTCTCAGTCCACTCTGCTGGGCAGGTACAGCCTGCTGGAGTCCTCAGGTCTGTCCTTCAGGAAGCACTGGGGTCTAAATGCCATTTATTCCCGGTGCATACAGAGCCAGATGCTTATCTTCCTGTGGCACATACCTGAGCCTTTTGTTCTCACGGAAGAAATTTATGCTGCTCCTGATAAGTGTAGCTCCCTTCTGTTGTGTGGCCAGTGCATCCCACCAGCCAGGGGGGAGTCAGGAGCTGTGTTGATTCCCTAGCTCAGCTTTCCTGTTGAAACTGGATCCTGAGGCTACGAATGGAATGGAGGTTCCCACTAAGCAACTGAGCTTGAAATGCCTCCGCTGTTACCACTCAGGGAGACAGGGAGAACTGCTGAGTTGGTTATTTGCATGATTTGCCATTATTTTTAGGTAATTTTTAGCTGTAATTTCATTGTTTCCCTGATAGAGGAGTTATGTTTTGGATTTACTTGGAATTTCTGTTGTTGTTTGAGACTTTTTGTTTCTATTTTATGAATCAAATAATAGTTAACTTTTAATTTCAAGCACAGACTGTGTATGATGTGTTTACAGTATTTTCAGCAGAGGATTTAGGCTGAGAACAGCTCCTTGACCACATGCAATATGCAGTTCTTTCAGAAGGCAGTGTTTTTATATCAATAACCATCATATGTGCGTTGCAAACTGGTGTGTCAGTAAATTTCTGTTCTTGTGGTAGGCCAGTGAAAAGTCTGTGCTTACTTGGTAGGGGTAAATTATGCTTGTCTTGCTCTCTGTAACCTCACAGACCACTCATGGAGCTTACTTTGGTCAGCAGTTGAAGTAGCTCCTTCTTTTCTAAGTCATCACAAACAATGGAATATTCACAGACCTCTTCCTTAAATATCTCTGATTATCTTGGACCGTTTGCAGATCACATGATAGAAAAAGTGTTGAGATTGTGTGCAGTAAAGGCTGTACTGCACATCTGTATAGCAGCAGTGCAGTGAACTTCTGGTAGTGCCATGGGGAAAACTGTACTCCTTACAGCAGTGTGTACTTGTAGGGTATGGAAAGGACAATGTATGTCTTGGGTAAATGTACCCAAATGTCATCACCAGGTGGACAGGATGGCAATATACTTGTTATCACACTGTCATCTGAAATTTCATTAAGCTATTTTTCTGTGTTTTGATGAGCCTTTCATACATTTCTAATGCAATGAATCTTCTGGGTCCTGGCATCCACAAATAAGCAAGTAAATTACTGGTTCCTAAAACCTAGCTGTGACACTTGTCTATTTCTCCAGTATCTCTTCCAAAAACAGCTTTCTGTACTTTGTTTTTGCTTTACGGAGTCCATTGCCAGGATCAGGAACTCCTTTATATTTAAATTAATACATCAGGGACTAAGACAGAGGAAGTGAGTTTGGATATAGAAAACATGTTTGTTTTTTAAATAAAGTGTCTATACACTTGCCCAAGTGAGAAAATTGCAAGGTTTTCTTTCAGAACTTGAGCATTCTTCCTCCTAAATGCAGCCTGGGAACAGTTTCAGTGTGGTTTGTCCTCAGAGAGGATTTGCCTTTTTAAGTGGTTGGCTCCTGCAAATCCCGCAGTCTCCCTCAACTTGCTCCTTTCTACAATAAGTGTTTTGGCTTACACTGGATACTATATGCACTGGGATAACTTCTTTGGATAGCATTTCATTCCTTCAAAAAAAAACAAAAAACAAACAACCCAAATGCATGCACACCAACAAAATAACCAGCAAAGATGTTTTTAGATGACAGCTGCATTTCAATTCCCAGATGTATATCATAACCTCAAAATGAGGTTCCTCATTTCACTGAGCTGAAGTGCTTCACCTCACCCTCTTACTGCAGACAGTGTTCGACTGCTGTAGTTCACTATGCAAATGACTCCAACCTGCCAGCTTCCTTCTAGCCCTATATATTGGGGTAGGATTAGCAGTTTATCCCAAGTTTAGTCTGCAAACATCACTCTTCTCTAATGGAATTGCATATTTGTAGCCCAGCACTGGAATTGGGCACTGAATTCTAAGGCAGGAATGGCAAGTGACACTAGTGATAGTGGTGGCATGCAGGCGGCTGATTTGAGGATGCAGCCACCACCTTTCATGAATTAACTCTTGCAGATTTACTCTTGTGAATTTACTAGCAGATTGTTTTTCTGTGTGCACTGAAGGAAGGTACTTCTGTCTCGCCATGTTAAGTGTCCTTCCAACTAATCAGATACCTATGCTGGGAATGAGATAAGATGTGATTTTGTTTTGACTGCCTCCAAGGTCAGAGCTGTTGTTTGCACGCCTTCAAGCAGATCTGGTACGCTGCTGATATCCGTGTCTGTCTTCTTTTGATGATAAGCCTCCTTTGTCCCTTGGAGGGAGGGGAGAAATGGAGAGGCCAGCTGCAAAGAAGCATGGGTTTTACAAGGCACTACAGGTGAATTCTATGGATATCAGAGCAAAAAGCAGTGGAGCTGCCTGGAAGGTTGCTTATGACTTAAGCTGCAGGCAACACACAGTAGAAGTGCATTTTGAGCAGTTTCCCTGTTCCTACATGATAGCCAGGGTCTATCTCAGAACTACACATCCAGACTGGACTCAAGCAAGGGCCAAGGTGAGCTTTTGGCAAGCTGTTTGCAAGGTATGCAGAGCTTCCTGTGGTGTTCTGGAATTGTGGTAAGCCAGGCTGTGGTGGGGATGGGAAGTGGTGGGAGCAGCCTGTCTTCTGGGCAGAGCCAAGTTCAGCCTGGGACTCTGGCAAGTGCCAGCAGGCAGTCTGTTCCATGGCTGAGCTAACACAGGTCACTTGTATCTGTAGGTAGCAGTAAAAGGGCTCTCTTGGCCTATACCAGTACATTAACTACATTAATTAGGGTGGGTGAGCTCAGCCTGCTCTAGGATGGCTATGAAGTGCTCTGCAGAAATGTCATGCTGTGACTTCTTTTTCAGTGCCTTCAGAGAGAGGCCACATGCATGAAAGTCAGCTGAGCATCACCATCTCCTGAGGCTGTGGGGCTGGCTCTTCCTGCAGCAGTCTCTGAGGGAAATCTAACAGTCACCAGCCTCTGACACAGCAGGTTGGGTGCCCAGCCCTGGGTTTTTCCCTGTTATATCCTTAAATACTAATGGGATTTCAACTGGTTCTCTTGCCATCTCTGAGAACAGACATGCTGTCTGGGAGGTTCAGTTTTGTTTGGTCATGTCTCAGAGAAATTCAGTTTGCTTTGTAAACAAACTCTTGTGCAGAGGTTTTACTGAGGCAGTGTACAGCTGCCTCCATAGGCTTGAAGCCTTATTGTAAAGCTCAGCAAAAGCAAATAAATGGATGTGTTGGTCAGATGTGCCTGTGTTGCAGCTGTCCCACACCAGCAGACAATGAGGTAGAATATTTCATGCAGGCTTGTAGATATATTGAATTTGCTGATTAAGTGGCTCTTCATGAGCCTAATGTGACCACAGCACATTTGGGTGTGCAGTGGCAGTGTGCTGGTGTGTAAGTGATAGCATTGTACCTTTTACAGTGAGGTGGCACATTATTTTTATTTTTTATTTTTTATTTTTTTTATTTTTTATAATTATAACTGGCACAGTTACTTGATGAGCACATCTCTTTCTGAACTGGTTTGTTTTATGGAGCTGTGAGAGAAGTTTTCTGTGCTGCTGTCAGGAGGGGATTGCTGGAAGGAGTTACTCCTCTCCAGTTTCAGTACGGTACCTCTCTCTCCTGATGCAGCAAGAATGGGCTGTGTGCATGCCTTGGTCCTTCTGTGAGCTGTGGGGTTTTGTCATGTCATGGGAGGATGAGTGAAGCTGTTCCACATGTGCTGCAGTTGGCTGTCAGATTTCTACATGCTTCTTTCAGCCTGGGAAGGGAAAAGTAATACAGTTGCAAAGTTAAAGGAAGGGAATATTGCGAATGGTTGGGTTTATAGGGTGCCAGAGGTAAATGGAACAAAGCCAGTTCATTTTTGGCTGGCTGTTCACATATATGTATTTGGAGGGCTGATCCCAAGTCATCCTAAAGTGGCTGGAGAATCCCAGGTGCTTCAGGTGTCTGGAGCCTTCACGGAAAGTGTCCAAGTCCTGCTGTCACCCACCCCTCCCTTGGCATTTCCAGACGTGTGTCCTTGTCCAGTAAAGCCTCCTTGGAGCTGAAACTTGCATGCCCATTATCCCGTTCCCAGAGGTCACTCCCGAGATCCTATCTTCGCACAAATACAGTCTAGTCTTTTGTGACCTCTCTCCACAGGTAATAACCTTGCATTTTCTGAGTTACTTCCTGTGAGGTCAGGAGAATTAATCACATTAAAAAAAAGAAAAAAGAAAAAAAGAAGGTGGCTGTACCTTGTATGGAAATAATGCTACTCTTCTAAACATGGAAATATCACTCCCCATTTTAGCTAAGAGTTTAATTTCTTCTTGAGGATACAGGCTTCAGGAGCATCATGCAGTTGGAGATTTTTCCTTATTTATGCCAGCCTTTGCTTTGGAAGCCTCCAGTTTTGATGTGTAGATGGGTTTGTTGGGATTTCACGCCACAAACAGGGATCCATTCCTACCCACCCATTCATATGCAGATAAACACCTTCATTTCATCACTGCATACTGCAGCCGAGCTGTTGGACATGATACCAGAGTACTGCTGAGAAGCAGTTACTGAAAGAATTAACCTTTCAGTGACCCAGCCTCTGTGGCAACAAATCTGTCTCCCAGACCTAGGAGTGTGGTGTATATTTTAGTACAGTCATGGAAGTTGCCCTAGAAGGTCAAGAGCAGAGATCTGTGAGCTTAGTTACATGGCTAAGCAAAATCTATTTTAGGGAGAAAAGCTATTAAACTGCAGAAATCTTATTAGCAGTCCTAAATGGTAGACTTTGCCATTCGTTTTTTGAATTGCAATCTTGGTATGTTTGACTTGTTCAGATTTATTTGAGGCATTCTTCTGAGAATTGTGCCTACATGGTAGGAATGCATAGTGACATTTAGTTTAATAAATTGATTCATTACCTCTAGATTTGTTTACCACTCTAATTGTATCATTATATTTCCACTATCGTTTTGAATTAACTTACACTGTCCTCTCAGATCGTGCTGCCATTTTCATTTTATCTTCCTTGAGATGTTCTCTCCTTTATAATTATTTTATCAGCATTTACATAGTGTTTTATGCCAGAATAATAAGCAGAGTAAGGCAGAAGCATTTGTCCCCATTTAGAGTATCTGAAGGTCAGGAAAATGACACAACTTCTCCAAGATGCCTGAGTAAAATAAGTAGCAAAGAGCTCTGTGACTGTGGAAAACAAGTTTTGCTCTTCTATCCTGTGCCTGATTATTGGAATATTCACATGGCAATTCAGGCCTACACAATATAACTACTACAGCAACTGAGTACTGGGGAAAAGGACAACCTGGTCACTGGGGTGCAGAACTGGGAGCCTTTGGGACTGTGTTAATCCATTTGTTGATCTGTCAGTGTCCTGCCAGCTGGAACAGAAGTTATTTCTGTAAGTAAGTAGTCCAGGCCCCTAAGAACGAAGGCTCATGGATTACTGCTGCCAGATGCCTTTCATGGCATTGATAGTTAATCCTTCATTAGAGAAGAAATCATCATGTTCTTTTATGTAAATGAAGTTAATTTACTCTGTGCATATCAGTTAGAGAACAGATGAATCTGAATGTCGAAAGGGCTGTTTCCCCACTCAGTCTCTATCCAAGGGCTAAAACCTAATTCACTGGGAGTGATTCTGCGTGAGAACTGAGTCTAGTCAGAGGCTGTAAAGAGAGAAATCACAGCAGAAAATGCACTCCCCTGCCACAGCAGACTCAGGCAAGAGCTCCATCCTACAACAGGAGAGTGCAGCATTTCTCAGAGCCTGAGTAGCCCAAATACAGGAATAACTTTTCTTGAAGTGTTGTCCCTGAAGTGCCACACGGATGTACCCAGGTGATGTTTTGCTTGGCTCACTCAGGTGTGGCTTAGCAGCCTGGCCACAGGCAGCACAACTTGCATTATGGCCTGGTTCTTGTATTATGAACCCTGCTTCCCAGGTGGGGATTTTTAACCTGGTTTGAGTTACTTCTTCCCTTGGTCATGTCACTTCTTTCTCCATCTGTGAGTACTGTAGCAGCTCCAGGTGGAGAAATGTGGCTCTTTGTGTTCTTTAGCAGGGTCTCCTTTGGTCATTCAGCTTAGTTTTCATGTTTCTGCTGAAAAAACTCTCCAGCTGCTAGGCTGCCAAGCACAAGTTTCTCCCTTTCAATGCTGTGTAATCACATAGTAATTTGCAGTGCTGGGCATTGGCTGATGTTGTGTTTAATATGTAAGGAACATGATGAGATTAACTGGATGTGACCATCTGTCAATCTGCAAAAATTAAGTTGTAGTAAGTTTTAGTCTCTTTCCCTGTTTAATTAGCTATAATCAACCTGATTTTTTGTAAGATTTTATTACAGAATAAAATGTTCTCCTGTGAATTTTGTGCTTTTAACTTCAAAATGTAGCATGTGTGATGGAAAGTGTATTCCTGTTCAGCTTGTGATCAATAAGTGTTTTTACAGTAGAATAATCACAGAAGGCAACCCAGAACAGAGTTCCAGGGAATTTGGTTAAAATGCTTGAACATTCAAAGTGACTTTGTATCCAATTTACTTTCTTGACAGTTTGGAAAGTGACAGGGGGAAGTATGTTTGCAAAGGATCACAGAGAAGTTTGAAGAGAAATTCTTTGAAAGGAAGTGAAATTTGCAGTACAGGCACCACCACATAGTTGGGTCTCATCTAAGCATCCTCCTTCAAGTATTTTCCTTTGCTCTCCTTCATTTTTCATTTTGAAAACCTAAGTAGATGCTGATACCTAGGAAAGCACTTCTGCCTCCCCCAGCACTGGCTGAGCAGCCCTTCAGAGGAGGGTTTGATGAGACAGGTTGCACTCGTTGTCTGTGTAGAAACAAGGAGGCTCCCCCAGTCCACAGCCATTCCCATAGGATGTCCTAAGGCTGCTGTATGCTAGTTGTTGCCTTTGGGCAAGGTAGAATTGGACTTGGAATTTAGCTCTGTGTGAATGCATAAAATGGCAGCAAACTAAATGTTTCTGTTTTGGAGAGGAAACTGCAAGGGGAAAGTGGTTGGGGAAAGTTTTGAACTGGGGGCTAATTGCTTTGTGTCTCATAGATTGACCACAAAATTTGAGGAGCTTGTGTGGCACGTGGGAGAAGCAACTCCACTTTCAGCATGATGGGGAAGCTCTCTTTGCTTGGCAGCTGCTGGTTGTACCATAAAATACTTGAAGAAATGAAGTGCTCTGTCAGGCATACCTGGGATTTCTGCTCAGCTCTTGGGAGTGCAGCTGTGCCTCTAGTGGGGCTGTGCCACCTAAAACCAGCTGTTTGTGAGGGCAGCCTCGCTCTCTCTCCGTGGTGAGTGCCTGGGTACACTCCAGAGGGACTCAGCAGTTCAGCTCACATAAGCATCAGAGTCTGAGTCCCTGTCAGAAAACTTAATGTGGGAAAGCTTACAAGAGCTGACACTCTCTGAGACTTTGTGATACTCACCAGTTCTAGCTGTGCCACTGATACTGAGAGTCTTTCTAAGATACCAGAGTCGCCTTTCCAAAAAAATCCCTCAGGATCTGGCAACTTTCATGTACAACATGATATGAGATCCTACAGTTCTCTGTGTTTTGAACATGTGATGAATCTTGGTGATGCACTTAGTAATCTCACTGGCAAATATTTCTCTCTTACTGACTTCTATCTTATCATACTTATTTCTGTTCCTGTTCTTAAAAAAATACCTTTTGCCATATATGCTGTATGGTTTAGGGATAGTTGCTTGCTGTGTCCATGTAACAAAAAATATTCCATACCCTCCATATGGAAGTAACATCCTCAGTGAATGGCAACCTGTCTGTGAATGATAACCTTTTTTTGGACGTTTAAACTTAGTCCAATTGTAAGGCAAAATTTTAAAGAATTTTGCCATAACTTGGCATTCAGCAGTTTTGTAGATTCTAATCTAATGTAGGTAGAGAATCTTGTTAAACTTCAGTGAAATCTCTTTGTCTTAACTCCTAGCTAACATTAGCATGTTCTTCTGTTATTCTGTGAGGACACCAGAAAGTTGTAGCAGCTTCTACAGAGTGGTCTCAGTTTACAGTGCACATGGTGATTTTGAACAGTAAACTTTTCAAATGAGAGCTGATGATAGTTAAATTCCTGTCTCCTGTTCTGTCAGTAGTAGGTATTTGTATGTCATTGTTAGGTCCTTATCCTAAGCTTATAACTTTCTGTGGTATATAGGCTCCAGTTATCAAGGGAAAGGTATAGACCTACCCAGATTAGAAGTAAATTCACTCTGGGATCATTCTGTGCTCATTAATGAGAGGGGAAGTGCAGACCATATAATGGACATGTCTGTGTCAGAAATACAGCAGAACAAAGCTGAAATGAGGTTTCTGTTCATCCTGCTCTATTGCAAGATATGTAGATGCACAGAACACTAAGCTGTGTTTGTGCTTTGCAGATAACTGGTGTTTGATGGCTCTTTCCACATGAAAGCTGTGCTTGAATCTGACATTTCAGTGACTGAAATGTCTAAAGGACTGGAGAGTTGAGCTGATAATTCATTAAGCAGCACACTTTTATTTGAGTCAATATTGAATTGATATCCCAAAATAGTGCTAAGAGGCACAGTGTTCCTGGAGATGGTTGATTTTAGATGAGCTGTGGAACAAATGTCCCAAACTGACGACTGAAATCTCCTGCTACTTTAAATAAGTAAGGTTGTCTTATGCTGAGACTTAACATTCTATTAGATAATTGTTTTTGGCATATGTCAATTAGCCCACGTGCTTTATTGAATAACTTATTCTTGATTTATTTACTGAACTGCTAAAACATGAATTTGCATTATTAAATAAGTGATGCTTCAATAAAATTACATGTATGCATAATATATACTTGCTCATTTAGGACATTTGCATCCTTTTGCTTTTGTATCTGTGCCACAAAGAGCTATTATTTTTATCTGTGTTTGAATTTGAAGTCAGATATGAGCTAAAAGGACTGGCTGCTCTCTGGAGAAGTGAAATAGTGTGTGTTTGGGTCTAACTCAGTGTACGCTGGATGGAGGGCACCATGTCTTCAGAAGCAGGGAGGACTACGGTCAGTTCCTGATGGAGAAGGGAAACTGCTTTTCTTGGAAGCTCTTGGAAAGACATTATCTTTTCTGTCTGTTTACAAAATAATTGTCTTTAAAATTAGAAAACATGTGGTGTTTTCTGTGCTTGGGGCAGATCACTCTATTTGTGAGTAGGACACTGTATGAAACAGAATTTTAAAGACCATCTCAAGTTATAGCTTAGCCACAATTCACTCTCCTGGGATACTGGATGGTTATCTCCTGATGAAAGTTCTTTTTGGCTGGCCTCTCTGAGAAAATACCACATGAATTTAGCTGTTTTGTATTGAGTTAATTCCTCACCTTGTGTTGTGCACACAAGAGCATGTTTAGACTGATAAAAGAGCATCTCAGTTTTTATCTGCAGAACGCTCAGGACAACATTCCATATTCATGAGGAACCGAGAGCTTAATGAATGGATGCTGAGAGCTGGAGAGCTTAACGAGTAAATGCTGAGAGCTGAAGTGAACATGTGCTTTGAATGTTGTTCTTATTAGTCTCTGAGGACAACCTTGCTCTGACATCCTGATGTGCTGGCTTTGCAGCCTGAAGTTCACATGCCAGTGTATATATATAGGTAAGTCCTGCTAGTCCCTGGGTGAATTTACACTTGAGGACTCCCCTTCAGGTATTGATCCTTCCTTTCTTAAAATCATCAGAAGTTTTAATTTCCTGCTAGATCAAATGCCGTACAAATATGTGCTGGGGACCTGACCTTTCAGAAAAATCCATTTCAGCTTGAGTGTTTGCACTTCAGTGCAATTCATGATGAGAGGCTGAAGAGCAAAGAAGGAATTTGGTAGCGCAGGGCAGTCATTTCCCCAGCAGCAAAAGCTCCAGGATCTTGTTTTTTTTCCCAAAACAGAGTCCTAACAGTCAAATTCTTTTAAAGCATTTTTTACATATTTGAGTATGACTACACCAGAAAATGCATGGGGTTCTTTCCCCTCTTTCTTTAGAAGCAGAGATATTTTTGCAGAGACTTCCGCTAAAATCAGCTTGGAGATCAGACAAATTTCAAATAACATAACGGTCATTTTGGTGTCCAGATATTGAGATACTTCAAAGGAGGTTCTTACTCTCAAATGACAGTAACTTATCTTCAAGATGTGTCATGTAGGAGAGAGAAAATAAGTTGCTGTAATAATTTATGTTTTTCTGTTAGAATAAATTAGTTACAACAGGTAACAGTGAAATCGTCCACAAGTTCTTGCACTACCACTAATGTTTGACTTTTTAGGACCCTCAAACTCCTCCCTTCACAGGTCATTGAAAAAAATAATGTTCTTCTTTCTCTGCTGTTTATTCTAGGAGGTCCCAAACAAGTTCTGCTGTCTGACAGGAACAAAGCTATTGTTCAGAAAGCAAATCTCTCTTGTCTCTGTCCCCAGGAAATGAAGCCTTTACAATTTGGTGTCTTTTGTGTGTACAAAAGACACACTTTAACTGAAAAAAGCCACAGTAGGTTTTTAATAGTTTGTGATATGGCATTAGCCAAAACTCTGCTTTATTTTTACTTTCTTTAACTCAGAATTTCAGAGGAAAGCTCTTTATGGCTGAAGTTTTAGAAATAGGGCACTGTAACAGCACTGTACATTTACGTAGACAAGTGTGGCACGCAATGTTGTTTTTTTCTGTAACTGAATCAATATTTTATGTCTCAAGTCCTAGTAGCAATGAAGGATATAGAGGAGTAGATTTCTCACAGCCAGTCTCTGGGCTTTTGTTTATATATGCTTTTCTCATCTTTCTATCAGAAAAAAAAAAAAAAAAAAAAGGCCTGCATGAAATTCCATTGCAAGAGGCAGTGTGTGCTCAGGGGCTGGTAAAGTGTAGAGCTGTGATGGGGTCCCCACAGATTGATGGACTTCTATTAAAACCTGTAAACAAACTGTTCTGTGTGGTGTGCCCTGAGCAAGAAGAGAGAGATGAGATTTTTTTCAAGTGAGAATGGCACTGGGAAAGGGCAAGATACAAAAGTGAACTGCGTTGGCACCAACATCTTAGAGACAGGAAAGGGTAGGACGAACAGACTCTACAAAATGGGTCCTACTTGGGATCTGTGGCTGAGGATAAGGTGCAGGACAGTGAAATCTGTTTGAAGCATAGCAGGAGTACAAATTAGGAATAAAGGAAGGGCAGCAAAAGTAGGGGGGAAGAATGAGACATGCCTGAAAAGATTAAAGGGCTCTGAAAAAATTGGAGCTCTTATGTGAGGGATGATTTGAATTCACATCTCTTTTCCTCATGAATGGTCTCTTTCTCACACAATTAAAACTGCTGATGAGCAAGCAGTTCTTTGCTCAGGTATTTAAGCAATAATTACAGCTATGCAAATGCAAGATGCTTAAATATGGCACTGCTTTTATGCTTTTATTGTGCAAAACACTAAGCTTACTCTTACAGACTGATGGTGCTGGGGTTGTAGCCCTGCAACACAGGAGAGACCTACCTGTACAGAGTATTCATTGTGTTACACACGAGGAATTCATTTCCTGAGCCTGATTTCAGGTATCTGACAGCAGCTGGTTCAGTGCTTCATGAAAACAGCTGATTCTGTTGGAAAAGCCCTGCTGTCTTCTAGGCAGTCTGCAAGTGGGGAAATTGTGCTAGAGCACAATGCCCACCAGGGAATGCACTTGTGTTAGCAATCTTTTGCCATTTAGCACTTAAATTAGGCTTCAGCTTTTATGCTGAAAAGCTAATGTGCCCACTTCAAAAAAATACACCCATAGTTTAGAACAGTGCTGTTGCAGATTATAGATGCAAAAGATTGGCTGGATATGAGCAAGAGAAAATTACATTTGTATACCAAAGTATTTAAAAAGCAGTACCCTCATTACTGACTTGTTCACAGTTACTTGATTTCCTTTCTAGGAAAATGTGTTAATTCTTTGTGAAGAAAGAAATTTAATAGGGCACCTGATGTGGTTTGCTAGTAAAAAATGGTGATTTTGATAGCTCTGTATTTCAAAGCTGAGATTTCTCAGTGGTGGTGGCATCAGTCAGTTAAAGCACAGGTGTTTCTCCAGCCCCGTCTTTGTCCTTTAGATGACTAAGCAACCTTGAGCCAAACAATTACTGCAGATAGAACAGGGCAGTCCTGGGAAATTGGAACTGTAGTTTGTAGATCTCCCTCAGCCCAATCTATTACCTGTCATCGAGGCTTTAGAGGTCATGCAACTGTGCAGTATTCTTCTGGTGACATGAGTTTTTGCATGATCGTTAAGAGCTTGATTGTCCAGACCTTCTTTTTTGTAGTAAAGAAAAAGAGGAAAGTGACATGAGCTTAGGCTATGTACTCCTTTCTTCATTCTCAGATCAACGAAGACGAAAGGCTGTAAATTCTTGGTCAAGTTTTACACAGTCACGAAGAACAGGACCAATTACCAGGCATATTCAGAATAAAGAAGCTTTTTTAGAATTATAAATAAACAAACGAAGACGCAGGAAAACACCCAAACACAGAGAGAGCAAGTTTCAAGTAGCTTTGTCTCTTTTGGTTTTCAAGTTGGTCGTGTGAGATGCAGCAGTTACTTGGCCTTCAACACAGATTGTCACTTGCTATGAAGAGAAGTTCTCAATGAATCCTGGACCCAACAAGACATTAAAATGTCAGTAAAATACAATTGCTGTCTGAAGCTTAGCTCCTTTGTTTGTCTTTGCTCAGCCTATGCTCTGACCAAGCTTTTTGCAGTTAGGTTTTTCCACTGTCCCAGCTGGGATGAACATAAAAACATTTTAGTGTTTAAACTCATCTAGCAGTTTGATGGCAGTTTGAAGGACAAATTGTCCCGTATCAGCTCAATGCAGGAACCCAAATCATCCTTGAAAGAAGCCATGTGTGATTTTCATCACACTCATGGTATGCAGAACAGAAGGAGTGGCCAGCAGAATAGTTCTTACATTTCATTAAAGTTGGGCATGATGAAATGTTTAGCAGCTGCGATGGAGTTCCTTGTCTCACTGGAGGATGGATGGATGGATGGATGGATGGATGGATGGATGGATGGATGGATGGATGGATGGATGGATGGATGGATGCCACAGTTTCAAGCTTTGGAATATGGAAGACAAACGTGGATTTGAACTGTAGCACATCAGAGTGTCAAGTCAGAATTGTGCTTAAAGCAGCAGTGCTAAATACTGTTTTATTATCAAGGTTGGGTTACCAAAATTTCTGTTTTTTTTCTTAAACAAGGAGTTTCATTAAGAAAAAAAGGAGAATTAGGTTGTTCATCTTGTTCCCTGATATTCTGTCCCCACAATTTGCTGAGATGATTTCTGCTTCAGATTAAAATGTCTGAATACAAATGCTTTAAAATGAAAGTTGATGAAGGAAATCCAGGTGGGTTTTTCTAGAAACACAGCTTAAGTATATCAATTAGTCTACAGCTCATTTGCAGCAAATGGGAGAATTTAAGAACGCAAAGTTTAGTGGAAGAGCCGTGAATTTTATCATAATTATTGGTGTTTTGCTTGTGAAGAAATACTAACTGCAGTCCTGATCAGGAGTGATAAATCACATTCTTATGATCCACCTGAACAGAGAAGAGTATGCTGTGAGGTGATGAGTAGCCAGGAGTTTCTGTTTGAATACCAAATGGAGGTGTATTTAGTGTATTCATCTAAAACATCAGAAGGCTAAAATTTCTATTAGTGATTTCCTGAGGAGACAGATATAAACCATCCAAGCAGGAGGATGTTTCTAGAGAAAACCCTGTGAGTTCTGTTCTAGGGCCAGTCTGCCTTTCATATTCATTCAGTTCCCAAGCTGAAGAGAGTATGAATTTCAGAAACTGTGGCCAAGAGAAATGCACAAGGGAGTAGGAAACTGTTTCACTTTGAAATTAGTCTCCTTTTTTTTTTTTATTTTTAATTTTTTTTTTTCAATTTAGAACGTGAATGTTCTTGTGAGGTTGGCCATGACATTCTCAGCTCAGAAAAATCGGATTAATCCTAGTTTTTTGATGTTTCTTCTGGGAGAAAATTCTCTCTTAAACAGTTGGTATGAATTTAATCCTTTTGCATTCCATTCTCAGGAAATGCTGGAACCACTCTTCACAGTAAATCCAAGATACTTTTTAAAGGACAAAGGCAGAGTTCAGCCTGGGTACATCCAGGTAAAGGAAAGGTGTGTTGGCTTAGACAGAAGTCTACAAAGTAGTAAAAACATCTTTCAGGACTGCCTGCCAGAACGTTTGTTCCTTCTCCTTGAATGGAAGGGCAATAAGGAGCTGCAGAGTTGTTGAGTCTGGTACTTCAGGAAACAGTTCCCCCTTAAACGTGGTCCCTGCTCCCAGTGCCTCTCCAAATGTGAGCTGTGGTGCTGCATCACCAGTGCAGGCTGCTCCCTCTCTTTTCCGCTGCCGAGTGGTTTCCTGCAGGAATTGGCCTCTCCATATTTTAATTGTAGTTTTGGAGCGTTGTGTTTTGTTTTGTTTTGTTTTTTCCTGGATGCTGGCAAGAGTTTACTCTCTACAGCTTCCTGAAGGGTGGCTGTAGTCAGGTGGGGGTTGGTCTCTTTCTCCAGGCAGCAGCTGACAGAACAAGGTGGCACAGTCTCAAGCTGCATCAATGGAAATACAGGTTGGATAAAGTACTGGAATCTCTGGTGGTGGAGTCACCATCCCTGGATGTGTTTAAAAAAAGACTGGATGTGGCACTTGAGGCCATGGTTTAGTTGAGGTATTAGGGCAGGGGTTGGACTTGATGATCTTGAAGGTCTCTGCCCGGCTAGTGATTCCGTGATTCTGTTCTTAAAATCCCTTGCTGGTACTGGGGGTACCAGCAGCATCAGTCTGTGGGTCACTGAGCAGCCAGGACAGAGCACTGGGCACCCATATGGATGTTAGGAATAGATTTCTTCTGTAAATAAGAATTTGTTTCTGCGCTACCAAGAAAGTAAAGGGGATTAGGATCTGGTTAGTACTACAGGAGTAACATTATGTGATGGTATGTTGTGGTTCTGAGACTCCAAACAGTGCAGATCCAATTGCTTTTGGCCATTTCCAGAGGCTGGAATGTAGAAGATGTCTATGTCAGCTGTGCAAATAGCAGCATTTCATCTCAAACATGCCAGAGTCAACTTCTTTGGTCAGGTGGTCTGGGTTCTGCTCCTTCCAGCTCCTGTGACACCTGCAAAGTAACAAAGGGAAAAAGATGGGGAAAAAAGTGGAATTCATATTCCAGCCCCTTGAGTTGGCTGTTCACAACCAGGCCGTATCACACAGGCACTTATTGGACTGTGAATGTAGGCATGGAAATTTGAGAAGGCATAATCTGAAGCTAAAAAAATATATAGGTAATATAGGTTATGGTTTGCACGTTATGAAGAGTATGGCTTCACATCTGCAATGTGACTTCATGCTGAGCAGCATTTTCAAGTTGATGTTCTTAATGCTGGTATCTGTGGTATAAATAGATGTCTGATTTTTGGAGACTGTGATCTATTCATGCTTCATTGTAATAATAACAAAAATATTAAAAGGAAAAAAAGAGTGGAAGTGGATATTCCAAACAGTGTCTTTCACAAGTGTCCTGCAGACCTACTGAAGATTCAGAAAGGTCCTAATTCTGGTTTTGTTTTTCTGATACTTCTTATCTGAGATGACTTCTTTCCCAGATCATGGTCATTTCTTCTTGTCTCATCTTGTAAATTTTGCGTTTAAAATACAGTCTCACTAAAAATTAATATTTGTAGTAAAACACAAATCCAAATGCTACATGTCCCAAAAATATATTTTAATGAGGATTTAGTTAATGAATAATATGTACATTAACACACAAGTAGGAGAACGCTGCAAGATCCAATATTGTGCTGTGAAAGAAAGGCATATGAATTGCAAAGCAGATCTAAAATTGCTATAAAATAATGAAGCTCTTTCTGTTAGGAAAGCTTCACTTTCTCCTAACAAGGTAATGTGACCAAACATTGTGCTTTCCTTTTCTGCAAAATCAGGCTGATTGTGTATTGGCTCACTCGGTGTTTACCTGAGCTTAAGTACTGCTCTGGAATTCACACTGTAAATAATCTAGCTAGACTTCTGGGATTAATCCACTCTATCTGGAGAACACCCTCCAATTTGTCATAACATGGTAACTTGGTAAATACTACATTATCTGCTAAGCAAGTATTACATAATCTGTTGAATTTAAATATGCAGGCTATTAAAAGAATATGGATCGATCTGACAGCGCCTGAGAGGACCATCACGCCATATTTTTTGTTGTCTCTTTAGTAAAAAAAAATCACATCACCACTTTCTTATTCCTGGATCTGATAATATATTATGCTTATGCCTGTTTTTTGGGATCTTTTTGTGTGGCACCTTGCAGGATCCTAGTCCATTGAAATGAAAAGGAGCTACAGTGCAATATGATAAGATGAATAATTTTTTCAGGTTTTATAAGCTACAGAAAGGACTCAATTGTGGTGCATTATTTTTCTCTATACTGTATTTACCAATATTATATTTAATAGCTGTGAGAATATATTGAGGTTTTATGGTTCCATCCTTATTTTTGGTCTTTTTAGGGTGAGAACTGTAGATGATGTATAAAATAGGCCTGTTGAAATAAACTGAAGATGGTGTGGTGTCCCATTTTTGTCCTTGAATGAGAGATCTGTCCTTGTTCTGGTCAAAATGGCTATATAAAAATGGGGAGCAAATTGCCAGGGCCTGACTATGTGTTTTCTTCGGGGCAGGGTTGATGTGGAGTGCTGAGGTCTGGGATTCGGATGCTTCCCTGTCCCCATACCCTCATTCTCTATGGTAAAAAGAATAGAATGTAGCACAGAATTAAGACTCCTGTTTTGTACTGGTCTTGGGCTAGTCACTGAAAAGATTAAAAGAAAAAAAAAAGAAATTAATTTTGATATTTTTGTAGTAGTGACACTTAACATAGATTCATCCTTGCTATATCTCAGGGAAAAAAAACAGTTTTCTTTAGTCTTTTAAACCGTGGTATGTCTAAAATGTACTGTAGTTTAGGTTGTTGCATTATTTGTTTTGGTGCCTTTTTGGGAAACATAGGGTGTATGAATAGCTGAGTTTTGACTGTAGAAAGCCAGAATCTCTATTTACCTCCAAGTTAAAATTTAAATTTTGAATAATTATGCAATCCTTAAGAATAAGTTTTCAGTAGAATTTGCCGATGTCTGGCTTTTGCATTCATGAAATTTCAGTTAAGTCCCTTTTACAGTTGTGTGTTCTAGCTCTGTAAAGCGTGATCTACAGAAGTAGATTAATTCAGAATACTTGTGCCAGGATTTTCTAGTCCTTAAGAAATTTTCTCTTTAAAAACCTAGCTGTGTCAATGCCCAGCATTAAGCATGGCACTCTTCCAGGAGCATTATTCCTGCTGTAATGAGCAGAGATATTTACTTTAGATATCACTGGGATAAAAAATGGGGATGTAAGAAGCTGGAAAGATGTGAATACAGGACTGACAGGATTTCTAGGTACATTGAATTTGTGTGTAAAGTACTCATGTATGCCCTTGGCTCAGTGAAAGGGCATCAAACTGCCACTCTTTTTCTGGAAGGGTTTGGCATTCTGCAGTGCTGGAAAGGTGGCTTGGATCCCCAGTGGCCGTGCACTAATGTGGTATCTTCTAGAATGGAGATGAAACAGTGCTACAGGTCTGAAAACATGGAGCTGTGGCAAGCCAAGTTCTTGTTTTGACCTTCTTAGTGTGGGCCCATCCTTTAAAGAAAGGATAAAAAGGCAGCGTGTTCCCTTTTAATCTAATCCTCATCAGACCCATCCAAGGCAGAGGATTGTACCGTATTGTCTGCCTTCTCCTTAGGGAGTCACAGCAGCACTTGGGTGTATCAGGTGTTACTGCCCTGAACGTGGCACAGTGAGTTCCTGAAAATAAGAATGGAGTCATCCCCACTTGTTCAAAGCACCCTTATCAGTCTCTGCATTTATTCTCTCCATCGTGGTACAGTAACTGCTGCAAAATTTCCAGTGTGTGTATCAAGTTACAGATTAGTGCAGGCCCCTGTGGTACTTGGAACAGCATGGGGCTGTTTTTGTTTACTGATGACATTTATCCTCTCATTTCCTTTTGGAAGCATGACAGCTTCTCACTGTCTCATGGGGAATGTACTTACAGGACCTTCTTTTCATGCCATGGCTGACAGCAAGCCCTGCACTGCACAGTATCCATGTCTGCTTGCTGCGGAGCCGCTGCTGGTGCTTCCAGCAGTCACACTGCCAGCAGCTTGGCAGGGCACGGCAGCAGAAGGGTTCCTAAGTGCAATTATCTTGTCTTGCAGGAGGAGACCGAGAGCGGATGACAGCTAATCATGAGACCTACCTACTCATGGCGAGCACGCAGAATGACATGGAGGATTGGGTGAAATCCATCCGCAGGGTTATATGGGCACCGTTTGGAGGAGGTGAGTCACTGAGGGAACATGCAGTGCTCACAGATACACAAAGACTCACAGGGGTTCTTCTGTTATCTCTGAGTCACAGCCAGAGTTTTGAAGTAAAGAGGAGAATGGTCTAGATCTTTCCAGAGAAGTGGAGTAAACATGTTTCCATGCAGAGGGCTCAAATGAAAGACTTGGAACTGTCTGGAACCACTTCCTTTGATGAGGATAGCTCGTGACAGTGTGAGGGGAAATTTTCACAGAAGATTGGTCTTTCCTGCAGGGAGAGGCAGGGTAATTCCTTTGGTCACCAGCTGAAAAACCATCCACGATGTTTCATAAATGCCTGTTCGAAAAGCTGTCAGCAATTCTTCTGCCAGTGACAGCTAAGACCAGTAATAGTATTATATAAAGCTGTGCCTCAGAATATTAGCAGCTAACAGTGTGGGAATTTGATTGGCATCCCAAATGATTTCAGTAGTACTAGACGAATATTTATCATTGGGAGTCTAGTTGTCTTTTTAAAAAGTTCTCTTATGTTGAATGGGCTGCAAATTATTGTAATAATTTTCATCATTACTATTCTGGTGATAATATCTATATTATATTACAAGTATGATTGATACACTTGCACAAAATGTCTCTGTGTTAATCAGGCTGTTCCTTGGAGCTCTCAAATCTCTGAGGACAGAAATATTTTCCTGCAGTGGAAGACTACCTGTATTGCGTCAAATGATTATTCTTGTGTGCAGGTTGCTGGAAAAAAGTCAGGAGGACAGGATTGTCTGTGCTATTTCATGATCAACAGGTGCAGTTATCACTAAAAACTCTCATTGTTGACTTGTTTCTCTTAACTGTTGAGTAGAACAGAGGAGGGAGAGACTAATGGAAATTTTAAAGAAAAATTTTCTTGTAAGCCACTTACCTTCCTTTGTGCTTTATTCAGGTCACACAGTGTTTAGGAGAGGAACTTTGGCCTCACTGGTGGGCTGCACTGAGGGACTTGGTCAGCTAGAGCCTGCCTGGCATCTTTGAAACATGACTGCCTTATCCTTGGCTTCTCCTGGGGAAATGTGCCATGAAGAGAGGGTGCAAAGCATTCGTGTCACTGGCCTCTGGGCCTTTATGTTAAACAAGACAGCACAATCCTGAATCTGAGAATGTAGGTCCTAGAATGTTTTTAAAAAAATAAAGGAAAAAAAAAAAACATATCAAAAAAACCCTAAACTCACAAGGTGAAAGGTTTGTCTTAAAAGGCATAAACTGCTACAGGTATATGGAGTTGGTTTGGGGAAGGGAAGGTGTGAGTAGCACAGTTTTCTGTAATTATGCTAGGTAAGAAACTTGGGTTTTTATGCGGCACAAAGATTGCCCATCATAGCCTTTCTCTTCAGAAAGTAGGCCTTGTATTGAGCTCCTCAGCATTCCCCTACTCCAGTCCAGTAGCAGCATAAGCTGCTGTGGCAGTAATAAATTTGGAGGCTTAGCAGAAGTGGATTTTTCAAAGAGTATCTTTGTGGATTTTTGCGCTTGGCTTCCTGCACCACAGGACCTTTCTGTGGCAGATAGTAAGGGAAGGCAGCCTTGCTGTTCTTGTGCGAGTGGAGGTGTCTCTGCGTGTCACAGGTGGGGAGCTGCGATTAGGTGAAACTAAATTCTAGCCCAAGTCAGTGAACAGGGCTACAAATAGAAACCAAATCTCTCAAGTCCTGACCCTGTGCTTTCTTCACCAGCTCTTCATTTGCTTTTATAGGGCAAGAGCTATTTCTGATTTGCAGCTGGGACTCCTTCCAGCCACCAAGAAAATTCTCAGGACACCGTCATTGTTGTAGGAATGTTTAATGCCAGTTACTGAGGGAAGCACCTCACTGAGGATTTTACTTGCTGATTTGCATAAAACTAGAGGGGTGCAATCCTTGCGTTACCTTTTCCATTCATTTGCAGTTAAAACACTTCAAAGTATGTTCTTATTTTTCTTTTTGGGTTTCTTGAGCAAGTATACTGATTCAGGGTTGTTTGTATTGGAAAGCAAACAGTTAACTCCCTGGAAAATGTAAAAATACCTGGAACAGAATTTAGGGTGTAGTGTTCATGGAGAAGGTTTGACTGTGATAACAAGGCAAAGGCAGTATCATGAGATGTGTCACCATTAAGAACCGAGTTTCCAACATGTCCCCCATTTTATTCACTACTTGATACTCAGAGCTATCTTAACAAGTATAAGTAAATCCTGTTAATGTTCTGTAATTATGAATGACCAGACACACTCTTATTTTATTATTCTTTGCTATGTGGATATTGCTACAGCTGCTGCAACAGTCTGACTCTTCTTAAGACGGGCACTTCTAAGATGTCTTAAGAGCCTGCCTTCATGATCAGTAGCTGCTGAAGTTAAAAATGGTTTTACTTATTGTAATAGCTATTTGTGTAAAAAAGATACAGGAAAGTTGCAATCACATGGTGACAACTAGCCAGTAACAAGTAATTACTTGCAAAACAAAATTATTTCAGACAGCTAATTAATCAAAACACTAGTTTTATATCAGCTTCCTGAATTTCAGTACTTAATGATAAACCACAGTAGCTGGCATCACACAAGTCAAATGCCACTTTGAGTAACATGAATTTTCTGGTTCTTTTAAGCACTGTAAGTAAGCTCTTGTGTATGTGTGTGTGTGTGCAGCGGATGTGTACAAGCCTTGCAGAGCCGCTAATATTTAAAGTTTGTCTGGCAGTGAGAGAGGACTCCTGGTACCAGAGCGAGGAGCTCTGTAAATGATTAACCTTATCATTAAATTGTTATTTGTTAACCTGTGCTAGGAGAAGGTGGGAGGGGGGCAGGAGGGAATCTGCTAAGCTCATCAGAAACAGGTTGTTTTTTTGCACCAGAAGAATAAGGTGATTGTGGAAAGAAAAATCTGAAAGGGAAAAGAAATGTAAATGAGGCGGGTCATGTAATGCCTGTTTGCACATAAAATTCCCTCCCTGATTAGATTAAAAAGGCAATTTTTTACAGAGCCTGCAACTAAGGGGGGGAGGGAGGAGGCGAGAAGGAGCATGAGCGTTTTAGCAGGGGTAGTGGTGTAAGGTCTGGCACCTCCTGCAGGAGCCAGGCACAGGCTGCTCGCTTTCCCAGCCGCCGCACATGACAGGCGCCTGAAGTCAACTCAAAGTCACCCGAGGAGACACAAACCTGCGCTGCGGCTGCCGCGCCGCGTCCTCCCCGCACCTGCTGCACGCCGGCGGGGAGAGCACAGCCCTGCTGCCAGCCCTGCCGTGGGGCCAGCCAGCCACCAGAGCATCCCCGCTGCAGGCACGGACTCCTCAGCCGCTCCTGGGATCCTGCCTGCAAGGATGCGCCGCTGCCGCATCTGACGCGCCTCTCCCGGGAGAGCTCCTGGGAGTTGGAAGGCAATAAAACAAACGAGAAGCCCAGGAGAGCATCACACGAGGAGCTGGCCGTATAAAAGGACTTTTGAGAGGAATCTGGCATGGACAGAGAGCTTTCTGGTAAAGGGACTGTTATTTTTGCTTCTCGGTTGCAGAAATAAAGGGTGCCAGCGAGGAGTGTTTTATCCTGAAGGATTCTTCTGTGGCCTTTTCGGTATTGTTCTTCTCTTTCCCCTTGCACACTGCACAGTGCTGAGCTTTTGCTGCGGAATTAGAGTCTCTGCCACTCAGCCTCCTGTTCCAGCCGAGAGGAAGAGGTCTTTCTCCCCCTCCATCTGTGCAGGCACTTCTGTTTGAATGGAAGATACATCTTTTTGCTGAAACTCTTTTGTTGTGACATTGCATAATAGGCAGTTGTCTCACCGCAGGAAATAAAAGAAACGAAAGGAAATAGATGGAAAGAAATTGTTCCCCAAAGCAAAACTGAAGCAGGGAAGAGAACATCAAAAATCGTTTCAAGCCCTATCCAAGATCTAGAAGACCACAAATCTCCTAGCTCCAGAGGAAAATACACTATTATAAAAACTCCTCAGCAGTCAGTAACGATGAGTAATCCTGGTGTTTTGTCTGGATGCTGCTGGTAAAGGAGAGCTTTGGAGGGACGTGGAGGCTCTGGCCTGTATGATGCCTGAAGACAGAAATGCTGGAGTCCGCAGCCCAGGTGCCTTAGCAGCAGCTCCCTTCATTCCTAAAACTACTTACAGGAGAATTAAGCGCTGTTTTAGTTTCCGCAAAGGTAGGTCTGCTCTGTCGCTGTGTTCTGCTGTGCTGGTGAAGCCGTGGCTTCTGAGGAGTCAAGGGGGCTCTGTGTGCAGAGGGGCAGATGAGAGCACCGAGACAAAAGGCATTAAACAATGCAGATGCCAACATTCCACGAATGATTTATTTACTCCTTTGTTCATTTGTTTGTAGCTGGCCAGCGGATACTGTCTCCTCTACATAATAGCCCATGAATGCAGAAATGAGGTGGAATGAGACAAGATTATTGCAGAGCCTCTGAGCAGAATTGAGTGAGAAAACTGAGGGAATTAGACCTGTGATGCTCTGAGTTGCCTATTTGGTAGAACATCAGGAAAAAGACTTTATATTTGCATTTTATCTGTGTGAGAGGAGGGAGGGAGAAGAGAGGGAGCAAAGCAAGGTGATACATGTTTATCTGTGCAGAAGCTTGAGTCCTTGATTTCGGAGGTTTCTGATGGAATGAAGTGTAGCTCTACAATGCACTGTCCTGGTGCAAGGGCTGCGTTGCCACTTCATCGCGCTGCCTTGCAGCCTGCATTTGCCTGTTCACCTGCTGCATAGAGAGGTTTGCAGCCACTTTTGTTTTGCATTGCACATACTCTTGTTGAAGCAGAGCATAGAAATACTCGGGTAGGAGGGCAAAGAGGAGGCTGAAGATCATAATATGTCAGCTGAAAGCACTGGAATGGAAACACATATCTGAGACAGAGATTCGAGGAGTGATAGTAAGGTGCTAGGGCACTTGGGATGGGTGGGGAGAAACTGTTTCCATGACGAGGACAAAAACTTTGTGTGGAGGAAGAAAGGATGGACATTAGTGCTGTTTTAAAAGCTCTGCTGGACTGAGAAATCCAAGTGAAACAGCTGAATTGTCACGTTTTTCTGAAGCACGAGAAATTATTTTACAGATGATACAAATAATATATACAAATTGTACAGATTCTTACACAAATTCTATCACCTTCTTCTGCCTGTTCCTTTCTCAGCTGTTCCTCCGTGCTGCCATTTGCCCTTTTGCAAGACCACACAGCTCTTTGCTCCCAAGCCTCAGCAGCAATGTAGTGACATCATTGCTTTCGAGGGCTGGTGAGCAGGCAGTCAGGGGCGATGTCTTGGAACCAAGGATCACAGCCAGTGAGGGGCTCACTGCAGAACTGCTGCAGAGATCAGCTGTCACCTGCAGCTGAGGTAGCACTGGGAGCTGTTTGCCCCCTGTACCCCCCTCCCCAAGGCCCGTGGTTGCTGGAGTTCAGTCCTGCTGGAGGCTGGCCAGGAGGATGTGCATGGGTATTGCATTTCAAGGTGTTGGTGTGAATTAGAGCTGCCTGTGCCCCGTTTATACACTTAACTATTTGAGAAATGTTTGGAAGTTGAATAAAGGATTAACTGATAATTTTGCAGACAGCTGCCTTTGTGCCTGGGTACAGCCTTAGCTGCTCCAGAAGAGCTTCAGCTGTTGATTCTTCCCCCATATGTTCTGACACAGAAACTCTGCATATCTAAAACTCCCCAGTGAAGCAGCAGCACTTGGGGCAGGGGGCAGAGTGATGGAGGTGATGCTGCTAATCTGCTTTCCTCTATGTAAAATTTGTTTTGGTTGCTTTCTTATGTACATTTTCTGTCAAAGCCCCTAGATCAGAGCTGCAGAATGCTGGAGCATGTATTTAACTTGGTTCATGTCCCACTGAAGTCAACAGGAAGATGGACATTAACTGGGCTCAATCAAGCCCTTGCCATGGTGGCATTGGCACATTAAGCTAACTACACTTGTCTTATTAATTGCTTTACTGAATTATTGCGACTTCATTTGCCGATTGTATAAGTAAGTATAAGAAAAGGCGAAACTAGCCTTGTGTAAACCTAATCCATAATCGCTTAAAGCAGGTCGATTAGATCTAAGCTGTGCAACATGATGCAGAAAATAAAATTAGTAGGGAAAACCACTGGCTAGTCATGGGAAGAAATACAAGAGAATCCTATCATCATCTTCACCAATGATACCAGGTATAAAACCCTTCCTGGAAATCCAGATCAGAGTTCCATTGTGATTGGCACCAAAAAGTTAGATGCCAGACTTTTGGGGTTTGGGGTCATGTCATAGGAGAATTCAAAGCTCAGAGGGCAGCGTCTGAACCGAGACAGAGCCAAACATCTTTAAACTCCAGCTTGAAGCAGATGATCTTCGCTTAAGTACTACCACAGGAACTTCCATACAGAACACGCAGGGTCAATGGAGAAAGCAGTATCTGAGGAAACAAGCAATGGTGAGAACATTTAATAGTGTGGTGAATTTGGGTGGGCAGAGTTGTGGAGAAGGAGGTGGCATTGGTTGTGACCAGAGAAATAGTGCAGGCTCTGATGTGATCAGCTGTGGCAAGTTCCTGGTGTCCAGATTGTCTCCTTTCCTTTCCTGTTCTTCTCTTCTGCTCTTACATCAGAGTTTTTTTTGCAAGCAGCTTATTGGAGTGTGCAAATCTTCTAAACTCCCTGGTGGGAGTTTATCTTACCTTCTCTACTGCCAGCATCACACTGACTGTGGGGTTGGGAGAGGTCTTAAAAAGAGGAAAATTATTCAGGCAGGAACAAAATTCTGCTACCACTGGTGTTTTGGTGGGGTTTTTCTTCTCTTGTACATTAGAAAACTCTGTAGAGAAGAAGAAAATGCTCCCTGTCTTTGATCAGCTCAAAACAGCACTTACTCTTGGGGAACATCTGAGCAGAAAGCTGATGGGAAATAATAATTAAAAGCTCCTTATTAGGTGTTATGTGGCCATGTCAGCCACTTGTTTGTGTTGTTCCAGGACCTTTGTTTCCAGCCCCACTGTTGAAAGCCATTCATCTGTTCTGTTATTTTCTGTCAATGAATTACTGATGAAGAATTTAGAGCTGTTTAAAATTCACATCCAAATGCTAAGCTGAGATCAGTGAGATCAGTTCCTTTGACCTTAACTGACCCTTTCTGATCAGTACAGCCCATGAAACCAGAACCTGTTTTGGAAGCACCAGGATCCCTTGGTTCTTTGCTGCACACGTACAGCTGTGGGCCATCTATGAAAACATCAGCCCTCAGTGCCTTTTGCTGTCTGAAACCTTCTGGCTCACTGGATGTGTGTGCTGTGGTAGATCTCCAGTGGCAGGTGGGCTTTACTTTTCCTAAGCTGTTCCTTATGGAGCAAGGTGGCAAAATGGCCACCTAGATTTTTCTCCATTTTTCCCTCTGAACCAGAAGTCCATGGATTTTAGATGTGATGCCTGCCTGTGTTCAGCTGGCTGAGGAAATAATTGACTAATAGCACTCTTAGATTTTAAAGCCAACTAGAAGTATGTACCATGAAAAATAACCATAGTGCTTCCACAACTCTTAAGAAGACATATGCAGTATTTGCATACATACACTGTGGTGTTTTTCATAAGGTTTCTGAGTATCTGTTAAGCGTGGAAACCCAGTTTCTCAAAGTGTTTACAAAACTTCTGCCACGGGAATGTTCTGGTTAATGAATAACTGCTCAGCATGCCCTTTACTAGCATGTGATTTTCCTCTTTGATGTTATGCGTGATCTTGGCTTAATTGGATATAGCTTTACAGACCTGCAAGGGCTCTCTGAAAAAACAGTTCTGCTGATTAAATCTAATGACTGGTCAGAACTGGATCCTATGCATTTCCCTGTGTTCCACCAGCTGTGGGGAAGCCAACCCAGTGCTATTCTGGATCTGATGGTTTCTTGTTGATCTATTTCTCCTCTGGTACCCTTTCCCAAGGATAAACAAAGCCCAGGTCAGCTCTTGTGCATTTCTGGATTTTGGAGACATTGAGATTTAGGAGGAGCTACTTGAGTTTGGATTACAACATGAGTTATGAGGGCTCTCTTTTACTTCCTTCTCCAACAGAGGTATTCTTATTTAGTCACTGTAGTGGAAATTTTCTCTTAAGAAACAGCATTTGATATTATCTCTGTGATTCTGGTTGGAATCTAGTCTCCATAGCTTGGACTGTCTTTTCCTTTCTTCTTTGTAAAGGAGGTGCAAGTAGTTACCCGTTACAGCTGATAGTGTTCATCATTTTCTCTACCAAACATTATGGAACTGCAATTTTCACAGGAATGCCTTTGCTTCCAATAGTCAACCTCTTAATGTTGTAGACTGTTCATCTGCAGCATCTCTGGAGCAGGTAGCTGTGGCATGAGAGAGGGTAAAAACATCAGAGAGGGGCAGTGGAAGAAGGTATGCCTTACCCAGGAGGATGATGAGCCAGGTAGAAGCTGTGGTGACAGTGTGGAAGCAGAGTTGTCACATTTCTGCCCCTTCTGCCCCTGGCAACAGAGTGCCCTTGCCGTAAGGCATCAGCAAGTCTGTCACTTCAAGTCAGTATTTGTGCAGGCTTATCATAACTGATTCATTTCATGGCCAAGTGCTGTCTCATGCAGTGTTCTGTGTTGCTTAGGTGGAAGAAATGCTTCCTTTGGAGAATCTTATTCAACCTACACTTAGAAACCAGCCCAAGCCTCTTGAGATTAATTCCAATGACAGACAAATTGGAAATTAGTGTTTAATTCCAGTTACAGACATCTTAGTGCTTTCTGATTCCCACCTGTCTTTAGTACATTTTGTGTTGTGGTGCATCTGAAATTTATAATAATATAGCAAGGGTTTTTGCTCTCACTGCACAAAATGCCCTTATTCTGATTTTATTCATTATCTATTAGATGTGCTCTGAAAAACCAATTTTAAAATGAACTAAAAAGAAAGGCAGCATGCAGAAATATATTAATGGAAAGTGATGTGTTTTGACTGTAGTTTCATTATTAATAGGAGTTGCAAAGCACTCTGGTAGGGCTAAGAACTTAGTCTGTCTTACAAATGGAAGCTGCAATATGCACATTACTGGTTAAATAAAGTTAGCATGGTGAGAAGAAGGTATAGCCAGTAGAAGAAAGCTTATTCCTGCTAATTGTACTGTCAGTGGGCATGAATTGTAATTATGTGTACGTTGTAGTGGTGTAATTGGAATAGCCGACTGTATTTTGTTTGAGAAGAGACAAAACGTTTAGTGTTGAAAACCAGGCTATCTCATGCATTCTTGCAAGGAGGCTTAGCCTGTATGTTCATAGGGCAAACTGAAGTAGGATGGCCCAGTCCTGCACCTAAGGTGGAATAACTCCAGGGAAGCAGGTCTGGGGAAGGGACCTGGGTGCCCTGGAGGACAGAAAGCTGGACATGAGCCAGCAGTGGATCTGGCAGCAAGGAAGATTTGACGACAGTCTGGGCAGTGTCAGTAGGAGAGAGCTACCAGAAGGAGGAAAGTGATTAAGATCTTCTGCTTAACATTTTTTAGACCAAATTCCAGATATTGTATCCTTTAACAAACAAAAGCTCACCAAAACCAGGAGGTAGAGATAATATGAGTTGAACAAAAGATCACTAAAGGGTTGAGGGCACTCTGGGCACACAAAGGGCACTTTGAGGAGCAGCAGAGAAAATGGCTTTGAGGAGCAGCAGATAAGATGGGGCTTGTTCAGCTGGGAGAAGGGACAGACTGGGGGGCACTGAAGTGCAGCCTTCTTGTATATTAACAACTTTGAGATCCCCAGACTCCCATAATCACACAGATTCCTTAACAGGCTTTCAGTGAACCTTCCTCCTTAATTCCACTACTTTGAGAAGGAGATTATAGCAAATGGGAGGACTTGGAGGATTTTCTTTGTGTCTACCAGTTGCAACTGCAACTTGGAAAAATACAGGAAACACAAATTCATTTACTATCCTTCCCATCCCCACAGTCAGTTTTTAGGAGGTTAGCCATGTATGCAAGAATTAAGAGAGCATACTTAGCATACTTAACTCCTCTGCCAGCCCCAAGGCCTTGAACTTTGTGGATGCTACATCAGTCAGTATTCTTCTAAGCTTGACTCTGAAATTACAAAAATTCCTTCTTTAACTGGTAATTGTTGGGCTTTGGATTTTGTACAGCATGAAAAAAAGAGAGCTAATGAGGAGTGACTATGTGATGTTCATTCCCCTTACCTACTGCTGGTTTTGGCATCCCCAAGTGTGGGTACCATGGAAATCACAAAATACGCAGCTCTGCATCTCAGAGACTCTCTGGATGTCTTAGCAGGACATCATTTACTCTCTCCAGTTACTTCCTCTCCTACAGTAAAAATAATTGCATTTAACTACAAACCCCAGACTTTCCGTATGGTTAACTTGAGACTTGCCCTACATCCTTGAGCATTGCCAAGGAAGCTGTCTTACCTACAACGGAGATGTAAGCTGCCTTTCTGGTAAAGGAAAAATGTACACGTTGAAGGTTACCCCGATGGATGCTTCATTCAATCTGAATTGTAATCTGTCAGTGAATTAAGTTTTTAGGTCAACATCGAAAGCTGTCTAGCTCAATTTTGGGCTTTTTTTTTAGAAAAGACAAATCAAAACAACTCTGCTTTTCTTGTTGAATATTTTATATTTTTAAACCAGCAGGAACAGCGTGTTCAATGAAGGGCACAATTTACTGCCTCTTTTTTTTAATATACTTTACAGCATACGTCTTTGCAAAAGCGAAGTATTCATTTGGTCTTTAATTTCTGATCATGACTGCCTTAGAACTATTCATTGTCTTGCTATATATAGAAATTGGATTGCCTTGCTTCAGCCCTGTTCAGCAAGTGATGGTCTCAAGAGAGAGCTTCCAGCACAGATGACATGCCTGAACATTATTGTGCTGCTCTGCACTTTGAAAGGAGAGGCAAAATAAGCTGTAAAGAGTATCTGTTGTTCCAGTGGTAGCACTGATACCCTCAGATCAGGGCTGAAATGAATTCTGTCAAAAAAACTCCATTTTCTTCTGAGCTTAAGGACAGATTCAGGTTTCCTGCAGTTCATCTGACATGTTTCACCTTTCATGTCAGGAGCTTTTTTTCATACACAAAATTTATTATTGCTAAAGCAGATGGTGATAATGGAGTTGGTAATAGATAATGGATTTACCGTTGTCTATTTGGAGAACAAAATAATAATTCCATTTAGTAGGACAAAATGCTGAGTTATATTTATAAATGTTTTTCCCTCCATGTGTACAGATGATGTTTATATGTCTTTGGAACTGATACTGGAGGTACTTAATAATTAGGCATTAACCAAAAAAGATGGAGATACACATCACTTTTGAATCAGAAGTTTTGTGACAGCAAATCTTATTTGTGTTATTTCTGTGTTTTCTGTGCCTGGAGTCTCGCAAATAATTTACGGTGTTTTAATTTAACTAATGTTTTTGAACATTGTTGGAAAATATGTCAGCACTGTATTTCCAGAAGAGTGTCAGTGGGGAAACTGAGCATTTTATTCTTAAGAAAGGAGTAGGTTAATTGCCCAGGCATTTAAATGACCTGCAGATTGCGTGGGTTGTAGCAGGAGGAGTGGGCTCCTCAGATGTGTTGATGATGCTCAGCTGAGTCAGAGCTCTCCTTTTGGTGCAGGTATTTTTGGGCAGAAGCTGGAAGACACCGTGCGGTACGAGAAGCGCTATGGGAACCGCCTGGCTCCCATGCTGGTGGAGCAGTGCGTGGACTTCATCCGACAGCGGGGGCTGAAGGAAGAAGGCCTTTTCCGGCTGCCTGGGCAGGCTAATCTCGTCAAGGAGCTCCAGGATGCGTTTGACTGTGGAGAAAAGCCTTCCTTTGACAGGTAAACCCTCCAGCTGTTCCCCGCTCCTTGTGGCCGAGGCTGGACACGGTGTGCTGGGCTGGCTGACCCACAGTGCTGTAAAACACATGGCAGCAGCAAATAGAATGACATGTTTTTGTAGGTTTCTCTGTGTGTTTCCTATTACCGCTCTGAAATGTCTTCTTTTTTGTTCTTTGATGTCTGATTTCAAAGTCTGATTTCAAAGCGTTTCTGCAGAATTTCCTTTTGTGAAAAGTTGGTTAGGAGAGGTATTGCTAATGTTTTGGCTTAATCAGAAATACCTGGACTGCCTTGATCTTAATACAATTTGAAATACAGTGGTAATGCTGGCATTTAGTCAGTTCCACAGAGGAAGAATTTCTGCTATCACCAATCTCAGTGTGTTCTGTTACCTATAAAACTAACTAGAAGGAAGTTTACTTGCATGCATTTCTTTTCAATTTTGGGCCTTTGGTCTTACAATAAAAGTCGCTCTGACCATAAAAACAAACCTGTGTGGTCTTGAGAGTCCAGGTTTGATTTGTATCCCAATATTCATGCAGTTTTACAGAGTTAATGAGAGTTTCTGGGCCAAGGAAAACTTGGTCCTGTTCTCACAGGGTGAGCTGGGTATGACTTTATTTGTAAATAATTGAAGTCTTCTTCAAGTGATTTTTGTACTGTCTTCCTGTAAGCATTGACAGCATAGTCACATATCCAGAGTGTGCAATCAGGGAAACAGAACCAGTGAATTATGAGTGCCACATAGATTTTTTTAACGCTGACCAGAATTAGTATGATGGTCATGAAATTCCAGTTTAAGAGACTGTTAAGCAGTGGTTGTCCTCAGCACGTGCCTTGAGTGACATCCATAACACACCCCCACAGTGGCAGGCCCAATGGGAATTAGGAGGAGGAGGCAGATTGCATTTATTATATGAGATCTTTGTCTGATAGCAATCCAAGTAACAGGAAGGAAAGTGTAGCTTGATCTTTTAGTGCAGAAACATGCCATAATTCAAACCTGACTGCTGGAAGTCATTTAGGTGCCTCTCTTCCCTGTTCCTATGACATGAGCAGATTCATTAAGCTTGAAGGTTTGTTCATCAGATGTGCAGAAGGCAGACACCTGTTAATGCTCTTTCATCTCCAACAGTTTCCTCAGTCCTGACCCTCACTTTAAAAGAAAAGTTAAGAATTTATACTGCTTTGGAAAAGTGACTTCCTATGAGGTTTATTTGTTTCTTGTTTGAAGGTGAGTTAGGATAATTGATGAGTAAATGGCTTTATGGAGCCAGGGGACTATGGGAAGTGCCTGTGTTAGTTGATAAATGTTTATGGCATGCTCACTCACTGTTCAAATACAGTGCAGCTTATTTAAAAATGGTAAAGAAGCATCTACTGGGTACATTTCCTTACTTGGATGTTATGATAAATATTAGTGATAATGTCTGTCTCTACCAAAGAGTAGGCAAGTGGTGGAAACAAAAGGTTATTTTTTCTGCCCCTGGAAACCAAATAATTGTGGAGGAAAAGCTTAAGAAAACAAGCCACCCTGAACTGTGGGAAGATGATGTACTGAACACCCCACTGAGAGGTACAGCTTGAAGGAAGTACACAAGTTTTAAGTACTCCAGACAAATGAGACCAGGGCTCAACTGCACTAATTTTTTTCCAAGGTTATCTAGCAACATCTGTAGCACAGAGTAATGAGCCCCATGCTCAGGTATGCTGGCTGAGCTTTAGCAGATGAAAAGGAGAAGAGATTTTACATGCTGCTGCTGTGAAGGATGCACGTAATTTCTACTCTAGCAATTAGAAACATCAGCAGGAGCTGCCTATAAATCACTGGTCCTGCAGTTCTGCTTCTGAAGCTCAGAACTTACAAAACACTGACCTTGTGTGTCCCCATGTCTTGCACAGGGTACTTTTCCTGTTTACTTTTTCACATTTGCGTTTGGAGAGGTGTGATTCAGGTGTAGCAGTGGTCCCCAAGTCAAGCAGGCATAAACTCTGCTCTGATCTCCCCATCATTTCCATTGGGCATCTGCTTTTTTCCTCCAACCTATAGTTCCATTTGTAAACTCTCGAGGTGAAGTTCATTTCACAGTGTTTATCGAGTACCTGTGTGATGACCTTGGTTTGGGGTGACTTTTCATTGTGCTGAACAACAGCATGGGCTCTGGGTTTGGTGCAGCCTGTTTGGCAAGCTGAGCTCTTGGAAAGTGGCCACAGTATGAAAAGTGCTGTAGAGAAAGAAAAAAACCATATACATTAAGCATCCATGCTTACTTTTTCTTGTGAACCACCAGATCCACTGTGTTCAATATGTAATTACATGTTATTATTAGCCAAAAGTCCCATTGTGCAAAACCCACCCAGCTTCTCTCTATTAATTTACATCAATAGTAATAGAGATTTTTGCAGTTAGAGCAGAGCTGGCAGTTTTGTTCCTGGGGCATGGAGCACAATGGAATACAGGTCACACTTCCGTGGCATTGCTGGGTCACTGGCTGGGACAGGGATAAAGACTGGCTGCTGTCACCAGTGTTGGAACTAACACAAAGAGCTGATGTTTGAGGAGTTTGCCAGTTTTCATGCTCACATTTTCCATTTGCAAGTGCACATAAGTCAGACAAACACTTAAGAGCATGTGAAGATGCTTTGAAGTATATATGTAGGCTTGTGTATATTTTGGTATGATAAATTGCTATTAAATAATTCGTTTTATGCCTTCATAGCTGATTCAGTAAAATATGTAACATAGAATTAAAAGCAAGACCAAAGGTAAGATGATACGCCCATAGCTAGTACTCCTTTAAAATGTCATCTCTGTTTTAAGATGGATGCACACCTTAAATCACCATACAGGTGCTGGGAGATGGAGTTCAGAGGCACGGATCTGCTCTTTGGCCCAGAGTTCAGCTGCTAGTCATGATTCCCGCTCTTTTCTCCCCTCTTGCCTTCCTGTCTGCATCCCCTTGGCAGAGAAGACCACAGAGCAAGCACAAGCAGAGCGAATAAAGCAAATTAGAAACAAGAAGGCTAATAGCTTCACTCAAAAGAAAATGCAGCCATATTTTGAAACCTAAAACATACCTGAGAAATGGTTGCTCTCACCTGAGTTAGCAGCTGGGTGTTCCAATGCTGAAGTCAGTTATAAAAACGCAGTGGAAAAAAACCTTCACTTATTAATTTTGATCTTGATCTTATGGTTGGAATAAGATGTTGCTGAAGAATCATGTATGAGAATGGAACAAGTTTTTAAAATTTTTCAAACTCACAGACTGAGAAAACCCTGTGTCTGATCTGAAACATCCAGTACCCCAGGCTCTTTCATATAAAAAATAGAACATCATTTCTTGCAGTATTGGAAAGGTGAGGTACAGCTGCTGCAGCTGAAAATTGCTGAGGCCTTTTGTGTGAAGAAAAACACAATGCCTCAAAAATTGTATGTCAGTTTAGAAACAAAAATCAATAAATACCTCATTCCCTCTGAATGTATCTGCATATATTGTGAAATTTGCTTTAAGAAACTAGCTGTGCAATTAGGCAATCACTCATAGTTGCTACTATTTGAAATATCCTTGGTATTTCCAGTACAGCTCCACCTCAGTGTAAAATTCCCCCCTCCAGGGAATCTATTTTCTTTGCCCTTGGGGTATTTGCTTCTTTCTTCTTGTGTGGCTTATGTTTTACTTATAAAGTCCCTCATCTCCTTGACAAATCATACATTTGTAATGACACAAAGTGAATTATGACCATTTGTTCTTTGAAATTAGCACAGAGAATATGGCACTGTGTAAGGAAAATAGCACAAGGATTTGTTCTCCAATTTTTACCTGGTAGGGATATAAAATTGGATTTCTCTTTCTGTATTGCCTCTTTTCATCTGCTCTTTGTTACAGTTACTACCAGATGACATGTGAGAGAAGATTGCTCAGGGAGAAAAAATATTTGAAATGTCACTGAAACAAATATTAATAAAAAATTAATGTGATTGATGTGTGTGGCTTGGATTTTCAAAACTGTTACTGATGTTCACAGTTCAGTAGCTCAGAGAGTTTAAAAGTTACATAGCTCACCTGCCAACATTTGTGTGCATGCACAACAGAGAATATGCACATTCTCACATAAATGTATGTTTAGCAAAATATTTTCTTATGAGTATGAATCCCTCTAAAGAAGAACACAGCATATGATAGGACAAAATGTTACTGCTCTGGCCACCTTTGCAATCAGCTGGGAAAAAGATACCTCAGTGGCAGTATCTGATAGCTGCCAAATGGTAGCTTACTCAATGGAGCCAAATAATCCAAAATGTAGAACTGGTATGTTGTTGTGCACTTATCTCTGGGATTGTTGAGGCAAAATAAGACAATGACAAGGATGAGTTGAGAAGGAGCATATGCGCTGTTCTTTTTCTCCTCCAGAGGCAAAAAATGCTTTAAAATTTTGGTGAATGCAGGAATCGAGTCTCGGGAGGGCTGCAGTCTGCATTGGCACCGTGCAGATGGCAAGTAGAAAACACTGGTTGTAAATATTGTTCTTTGTGTTTCAGATCCAAGTCTGTACATAAGAATTTATTTAGAAGCAGATAGTTTCCCACAAAGAAGGGGCTTTATATGCCTTCCTGCTGGCAAAGTGCAGTAATACCTAAAACTCTGCATTTTTATGTGAAATGAAGTCTTTACTCGAAAGCTTGTTCCTGCCAAACACAAATGGCCTTAGGCCTGTGAAAATTCTGTTTGTTTCTATCTGTTCCAGACTTGCATCCCTGATCCTCTCAATCTGCTCATCATCTATGCCTCTGGACCCACTTCCATGTCCTTTCCAATTCCAGCCCTTACTCTAACCAGCTAACAGAAATAACCTCTGCATATGGCACAACTTAAAGACCTAGTCTAGCAATTAAATACACATTAGGAGACGTATCTAGTAGGATGCAAGGGTCATTAAATCAGTTTAATTGGTGTCCTGTTGTGGTTTTAGTTGGGTTTGGTGTCCTCAGAGTGTTTTTAGGTATTGGCAGTGAATGATCGTTTGTAGTTACTGTGCATGAATTTCAGTTTCAGAAATGGTTGGTTTGCCAGCTTTGATTAAAAAAGAAAAAAAAAAAAGAAAAAAAAAAGGCCGCTACATATTCCATTTGCCAGAGACAAATGATTTCTTAGACAGCCATGGTCACCTTTAAGAAAGGATGACATTTTGTTATTATGTGCAAGGTCGGAGAGAGTGGTTTTTTCAAGCATTCTGATCTGAGTTGCAAAATTTGTGGTTTTCTCTTCCAGTAAACAAGAATAGGTAGGTTATTTGTTGTGGGTTTCCATGTTTTTACATATGCTTGCAATCCCTGAAAAGTCTTGGAGAAACTTATCAGTTTTTCTGGCAATCTATCAAGAGAAAATAATTATCAGTATATTCAGTGGAGCTGGTAGATCATTTTCCTGGAGGGAACCTATCTGTTTCTTGACCTCTGCCCACCTTACTTGAAAGCACTTGTGTCTCTTTCTTTAAGGATCTGTATTTTTGTAAGTAATGTTTAACATCCTTCCCCACAGAGTCTGTCTTTCTCTTTGTCCTAAATTGCTGTCTTCATTGCTGTTTTTAAAGCCTTTATAAAGCTGCGTAACTTGGCTGCTGTTACAATTAGTGCAGTTGGTATCTAACTTGGAAATAGAGTCTGCCAGTCTTCACTATTCCTTGTGGACTGTGAAAAGTAGCATGCTTTGTAAAAATAGTGAGTGAGCACAAGGAGAAGGGAGCAGATAGGTTTGGTTTATTTCTTGGTCTAAACCAAAAAACAGGAATAGAGGTCAGTTGTTAACAAATACTAGACCACCAGACTTTCATGTATGTTTCACAAGTTGTAGGCAAAATTTAATCTGGTATTTAAATGAGGCACAGGACTGCTTGTACTAGATCTCTACATTATGTAGGAAAATTATATAGAGTATTGCTTTGAAGATACCCACATAGGGGAAGAAAAATCACATAGCACATTAAGTTAACCTGACCTTTGAATTTCTGGACCAAAGCCAAAATCAAACTGGTACACAAACTGTAATGTTCTCCTTTGTTTTATTACGAGGACTCCTAAATGAAATTATAGCCTCACAACTTGTTGTTCCCTACTGTTTTTTTTCTTCATGCAAACTGTTTATGTGCCGTCATGATCTAGAGCTATTTTTGGCACAACATTAATCTTTGTGTAATGTGACCTTGCCTTGTTAATGCTTCCTCTCGCAGAGTTTATGAGGGGCTTGTTGGCTTTGTGCTCTGAAGCGCTGACTTCAGCTCTCTGAGCACACTGTCTGCTGCTCTGAGTGTGAGGGTTATGCCTGGATTTCTGGTGGCCTGCTGGGCTTCAGGGATATTGTTTATGGTAGGGAGAGTGAAACAAACTCCAGGGAGCATAATCGGTCTGACAGCCACTTCCACGGTGTCTGTGGTAGCACAAAGGAAGGTGCTGTCAAAACAGCAACACCATGAGAGATATTAATGACAAAGTTCAGATGAATGAGGCTTTGGATATGGGCAGTCTGATGACTAAGGAGGGGCTGGGACACATTTGCATTTGTCATGCCTGTGCATGGACAGTGCTGGAGTGGGGGGATGCTCCTTTGGAAGTGCCACCATGAATGCAGTATTAATGTTTTGGTGAGATAAGTCATCTTTCTCAGGCCTCGCACCACAACACACCAAAATAGCTGTTTCCCAGCCTGCTGATGCTTTTTGTGTTACATTCAATTCCCCACTTTGTGCTTCATCATTCCCATTTCGAGCTCGTAATTGTGCGCTTGGAGAAAGTCTGCCTTGGTTAATGAGAGTTGTTCCAATTTAGATAAGAGAGGATTTTCTGCCAGAATTGACATACTGTGTTTTAATAAAAATTAGTGAATACTTCTAATCATGTTAATTATGAACGCGTAATCATGAAACACTTTGATATTACACAGTCAGATAGCAAAAGAAATATGAAGATAGGTATAATCATTAAATTTCTGTAGCTGTAATGATTCTGGAATGTAGACAAGGATAGTGCTCAAGGGGGAAATTCTGCCCTGTCTTAAGCTGATCAGTTGTAACTGAAAAAAAGTCCATGAGGAAAAAGTCCTCCATAGGCCTGCAAAGATCCATGTTTTAAAACTACACCAATTATCCTCAAGGCAGAAATGTAAGTGCTGTTGTTTGACTTAGCCTGTGGATGGAACACCGTAGACTAAAAAGAGCAATAAATGCTCCCAGTCCTCCGGTTTAGCATGTCTTTGAAACCTACAGCTGTCCTTTGTGGCTGAAAAGTGCTTAATGGTATTGGTGGACCGAAACACCCAAAATACAGATGCATTAGGAGTGGAGTCTGCCATTTTAAAAATGTCCCCAGTGTAATTTAAAGCAAAAGGTGAATAAAATACATTGCACAGTCTAAACAAGTCTCAGTCTCATATTCTGAGAGACAGTCTTTTAGTTACATTATTTATAAAAATATAGATATTTTTATATGCACAGTTGCACTCAAAGAAGAAAGTTATTAGCTTTTGTCTAAGTGTTGATAAAGCAGAATTTAAAAATCCAGTTCTTAAACAGCTTGGCAAGCAGTATGTCTGTGTATAGATACCATGTTTATTTTTTTTGTGTTGCCCAGATCTGTATGGTAGTTTCTGTACAGGTAGATTAAATCCTAAGAGGTTTAATGCAGTACAGTTAAGGGAAAAAATGACAAATGTTCCAAAATCTTACTTTGTGACCCCACCATCTTGTGGCAGTCTGTGGTATTGCCTTTCAAAATAATAATAATGGAAAAATTTGTTTAAAATATTGTATATATGTCTCTGTCTGCTGATTGTAACCTGGGTTTCTAAGCCCGTCTTATAAAACACCTTTCTGTATACTTGTAAATACAGCATGTGCTTCAGGAGGTTAATTTGAAAGCAACACTTCCCAGTTTTCTTCCTTCTCAGCATCTTGCCTCCCCATTTCTCTCTCAGTTCTTCCATGGCAGACCCACAATTTTTGGCACTCAACTTACCTCTCACAGTGATAGTCTAACAATACTTCATACTGAAAAAAGAAAGTTTACAAATTGCATTCATTTTTCAAAGCTTCTAACCTCATCTTTAGCCTTTTTATCCTTCAGCTGCTGTGCCCTCTAAGAACAAGTATTCCACAGCAAGGAGTGGTGTAGAATTATTCCTACATACTACATGAAGCATGATCCTGGCAGTACAAAGAAGGGAAGATGTTATTCTGTAATCCCCTTACTGAGAGACCTGTGTGCCAACTTCTGATTGTTCTTCAGTAGTTTCCCTCACTTGACCTGTTTGATCCTTGTATTTTGGAAAGATCTCTCCAGTTTTATACAAATAGACGCTGTAAAGATGTGATTAAGTCTTTCAGCAAGGTGTGAGGAGTTTCCTTGTTTAAACAAAAAAAAAAACAACCCAGTAATAATAAAGGATTCAGAAAGACAATCAGTGCTGAATTGAGAATCGGTAGAACAGAAGGGTTAGAGGCCAAATCTGAGCTAGCATTTGAAATCTCATGAAAGGGTACAATCATACCTAGTTCCATGCTAGTAGTTCCCCACATTTGTTATATATATATCCAAAAAGTGTGGGGCGTAGGTAAAACTGTTTTGAATTCAAGTCGCTGTACAACAGAGGGTTGCAATCAAGAGATTAGAATTTGAACTTCATTTAAAAATACCGGTTTGCATAAGTGTTTTACAGAGTTTCTTTAGAAAATGCTTTTTGGAATTTGGGCTGGGAATTATTAATGTTGGAATTAGAAATGTTTTATGCACATTCATTTTGAAGAGTTCAGTGATAGTGAACATTTAAACATATACAGTGCTTTATCATCTCTCTTCTTCAGACGTACCATACCACATTACTCTATGGTTGTTCCCACCATTCTTGTTAAGATTTAACTTAGTAAAAGCCATTACTGTTTTAACAGATTATTCCAAAATAATGATTAACATACCTCTAGCAAAGCTTAAGTGCATCAAATACCAGTGGCTCCCTTTGAGACACTAGGAGTTAAAAAAAATAATCCATGTGTGAAGTCTTCAAAGAAAAAGAAAATACATAATAATGCCCATTGCAGGTGTGTGTGTGCATTTTCTGTTTCTTGTTAATGAAACGAGCAAAATTTACTGCCCCCTTCTGTGATTTTTCAGAAATCAGAGGGAAAGACAGCAGCTTGTAGTACAATTCTTTATCTGAACCAGGGAAAGCATGTAGAACATTCCAGAAAGGATTTGAATAAATGCCTGAGTAGCTAACCCGGGGATGGAGCCAGACATAATGCAAGAGAGATTTCTTCATGTTAACTTGTGCCTTATATCTAATTTCTACTTGCTCATTTTCAGATAAGTACTCCTAAGTTAACAGAGTGTAACTTTACACACCACAGAAACATTAAAGCAAGTGCGATTGCATTGTCTGAACTTGTGATTGTGATCCTTCTCCCTGTTTTACTTTTAGTGTGCCTGATAAACAACTCAGGCTCCTACTGGCTGTATTAAAAAACCTATTAAGTTTCTGCAAATGTAATTATGGGAAGCACATGTTGTGTCAGGTCTTTGACTGTTGGCCCTGTGATGTTACCTGTTCTGCAGACATTCAGACATTTTCTGTTTGGTGCCTCAGCTCATTTGATACAGGATAGAGCTACAACTCATTTCCCAGGGATTTGTGGTTGAGTGTAAAGTATATCCAAGTTTTCAGTGTAAGAATACAGCTAAAAGGCACACTAGTCATTTAGTGGAAGGCCATAGGAAAAAGATGCATGTCAGGGAAAGAGCTGTAGTTCCTGTAGGTAGACTTCAACTAAATACCTGTGGTATATCTGGTTTCTTTTAAAACATGCTTCCTGAATACTGGTAACAGAGGACTTGGTGATAAAATGGAATGGAGACATGCTGGGCATGATTTGGGAGCTGGGGCCATCTCTAGTAGGATAAAAATTCCCAGTGTGTAAATGCTTTGTTTCTGGCTCAGGTGAAAACAAAAAGTGTCATTTAAGATTAATTTTGCATATCTGAAGAGAGATGCTTGTCAACAAGAGGCAGGATCTATCTCCTCCATACCTGTCTCTGCAAACAGTGTCTAATGTGTAATTATTTATGGTAATAAATCAGTAGAGTTGACAGACGTTTGCCTGTGGGTATCCTGAGTTCTTTATAGGACAAAAAACTCCAACAAAAACCAGATTACAGGTAGGGGTGTGTAAATGTATATAATGCTGATGAGTAAAATGTGGGGTGACAGTGGAAAAGTGGCAGGTTTTAGCCTGTCAGTCTCACGGTATCATCCTGATTCACATTCATGGCTGTATTCCACCCCAACAGCAACACAGATGTGCACACCGTGGCTTCACTGCTCAAGCTGTACCTAAGGGAACTCCCAGAACCAGTTGTACCATATGCAAAATACGAAGATTTTCTTTCCTGTGCCAAAATGCTCAGCAAGGAGGAAGAAACGGTGAGTTGGTAACTCGAGTAAGATAAATAAAAGGCTGTTCCAGTTTTCAGGAGGAGAGAAGCTGACGGTTGTCCTAATTTAAATGAGCATCTATTAATTGAAGCAGGTTTTGTATGAAAATTGTTGCCACCTGGGTCCTTGGGAATTCTAAATAAAGGTGCGTAGCATAACCTTAGCTGTATTTTTTGCACATCACTGAATCCAGTTCAAGTAAGCATCATTGTAGTCAATAGCTTCCATTTTGCATGGAAGAGACTTGTATCTTCATGGATTGGACTCTGAACTATAAAAGGAAGGCTCTTGATGACTGCTGTTCAACTCTTGCTGTTAAATCAGGAGTCATTTATTAGTCAGAATCTAATGTGGACCAGAACTGGGTGAAATAACCAAGTGGTTTCTTGTAGGAAATGCCAGTTAGTTCAAACCAGAACTGTTCCTGGAAGGCTTAGCTGTGTTATCAGCAGGAGAAATGGAGCTGCTGGTCAGAAAAAAGAAAGAGTGAAAGAAAAAGAAAAGACATGATTAAACCAAGATACTTATTTTCTTGTTTATTTTTTTCCAGATCTAATCCATGTTAGCCTAATCCGGAATGGGTTCTACCAGCTGTTCCTGATCATAACCTGTATTTAATGCTGCAGTTTCAGTAGTGTGTCTGTTGTCTTGTAATTTGAATTGGTGACTTTTTTAAAATCTCTTGATAAAACATTAAAAAACTGTGCCTACTCACTCTTTTTTTTTTTTCTTAAACCTCTTAAAGGGCCTGAAAGAACTGGTGAAGCAAGTGAGGAGTCTGCCAGCTGTCAATTACAATCTGCTGAAATACATCTGTAGGTAAGTGCTCTTGCAAGAATATCATAATGGTATTTATAAGTGTGAGCTGACAGACAGACCTCTCTGTCTATGCCCTGAAGGAAAAACATTACTCACACTTGGAGGACTGGAGAACTCAAGTGAAGGTACTAAAATGGTAGGTTTACTGCATGACTAATTAGTAATTTGCTCTATCAAGATTGTGACTTTTCTTTCATAAGCTGGCAAGGAGTGCAAGTAAGTAGAAGTGAATATATTCTGTGCTCTTGAATGGACCTTGTTTTTCCCATTTCTAACTGCAGTTATTTGCTTTGTTTGCATTTGGAATGCAGTACTTAAACTATGTTAAGAAACAACCACATGATTGTACTTTTTTTTTTCTAATTTTCCTCCTTACGTGTTCCTTAAGGACCTCTTTGTTCCCCACAGATTTCTTGATGAAGTCCAGTCGTATTCAGGCGTAAATAAAATGAGTGTGCAAAACCTGGCTACAGTTTTTGGCCCCAACATCCTGCGCCCCAAAGTGGAAGATCCTCTGACTATCATGGAGGGTGAGCTTACTGTACATAACTTGCAAGAGAAAAGAAGAAATGTCTTTAGTTTTTACCAGCACATACCAGTCCATGCAGTACGTGCAGCAAGTTCCATGTATCTGTTACACAGAGACAGAAATTTTCAACCTGAATGAGCTTTTGGGTTAAATCTTTCAGGCTAGCATGGAAGGTACTGAAACGTGCAGCCTTGCAAACAGACTTTGCATGAGATTGTTCTGCCCTGGCAGCTTAACTGAACATGGACCTTCTCTCTCAAAACTTCCTGCATGCATGGCATGTTCTTACTCAGCACGTGCACTTGGAGTGCAGTTAATATTTCACCTGTGGTTCTTGAGGACAAGGAAAAGCTCAGGTTCACAGTGCAGTGACCCGTGTAGAACCCCCACGAGGCAGTTGGATATTACATGCCTTCCTGAACAACAGGAATCAGTTTACCAGCTGCATGCTCTCACTTACAGCCATGTTCAGCTGTAGCATTTTGCTGTGGTTTAGACCAAAATATGGACGTGACAGTGTCCTCGTATGACTTCCTTCTAGTCTAAGTCTTTTAACTTCAACTCTGCATGAAGTACACAATGCCTTTTCTGCCCTCAGACATGTTTTGTTTAATGTGTAGGATTTACTCAACTTTCTTGAAAATTAGGGCAGTACACAGACTGTGCACTGAAAATTCAAAAAATGCAATTTTCATAGTTTATTTGATAGTGTATGGAATTTGTCTTTTGCTGTAAGTATGATGCTTTTTCTCTTCCCAGATACAATTCCCTCTATACTTTGTTTGTTTGTTTGTTTTTCTGAAGCCTTACTTTTTCTCCTTCTTTTTAATTCGTATGACAATGGCTGTGTTGTTGTGAACAGAAATGTGACGTTTTCAAATCATGTGTGAAGTCTGTGAATACTGTCTGAGCAGCTCTCCAGCCTACTTGTCAACAGCAGCCCTAGTATTGAAGTGATGGTACCTGTTGTAGGAAACAGAATGGATACTACATTCTCTGTAGGAAAACACATACACTTTTTTAACTAATGAGAAATGGGTTTGATTAAACAGTTTTATTACCTCTTTTCAGCATAACTACAAGATTTGACATCAGACAGTGCTGATTTGCAATTTGGCTACACGTATTTAAATGTACAGGGACTTTGAACAAAGACTACACATTGATCGGTGCTCTTGGTCACCCTTCGTCATTCCTCTTTTCCTTTTGGAAGATACACAGTGCTTTTCTTGCACAGTCATTCAAAATAAAACATGCAGCTATGGAGAACCATATCTTTATGATGGGCAGGAGGAGTTGGTTGTATTTGATTCGGTAGAGAGTTCCTTCAGAATTTCAGCCATGGGGAAATTTTTTCGTGTCAAATGCAGTCATAAACATTGCCTGAGGACAAAGCAATGTTTGTAGTAAAGTTCTGCACACAACAGGTAATGTTCTCAGAAGGAATGCAGCTAAGTGTGCCAGGGGATTAGCTAAGTGAATTTTGCTACTGCCTAGTTCTAAAGTATCATTTTGCCTCAGCAAGCAAACAAGTGAGAATACCTAAAGAAGATGTTGAGTACCCAGGTTGAATTGACTCTTGGTACTTGTATTTTAAATTTGTGGGATATAAAATCTGGAGTACTACAAAGGAGTTGATATGAAATGATTTTGCACAGTGGGAATTTATTGATGAGAAGAGCACAGCATGCCTCTGAAAGCTTTTTAGCAGTTTAAAAATGAGGTGGTTATTATAACTACCTTGACCTTGTTCCGGAAATATTCTTAGTAAACCTTAATGAGGGTCTGCTTAGCAAAATACAGTTGCACATTTTATCATGCCAAGTCCAGTTCTAAATGCTAGTGTGTAAATTACACTGCAGTCAAGTGGAGTGCACACCAAGGGGCTGTTCTTTTAGAGGAAAAGTGGCCACCTATTACAGGAAGCAGCAAGCTGTGGTCCTGCATTACTTCCATAGTGTGCTATAATGTTGCATAGTTCTCTGGCTGCATATAGTCTCACCATGGGGTGGTTAAATGCATTCACATTAAATTAATTCTGTCTCATTACTGCACTGTTTTGCTTCAGAAGACTAGAATGTCTGTTCCAGCAGTGCAAATCCCTTGCCTGCCCATTTGCTGTTAAACTACCAAACACAAGTGCTGTGCCAGAATGAGACTTTGGTTTTAAAACGTTTGCCACATTGAGTGGAAAGCCATCATTTAGAATGATGTTACCAAGTTCTGCTCATTATCTCCTCCTGTGGTGTTCATGGGATGCAATTACTGTCACAGTAACAGCTTCTTTGCAAATGTTCCCATTGTTTTTAGGGGTCTGTGAGGCCTTGCTGGCTCGGTGTGATTGAAGAAAGAGATAATGCTGATGTGGCCCTATAGCCAAGAGGCACTTCAGCCTTATTAAAGGTTCAGGGTGTTACGCAGATGATGCATTGTGTCAATGTTTGTATAAGCTGAATGTTTGCTAAATATTTGTGGAATCTGGTAGACAAAATATATTTATGCTTTAAATAAAACAGGCCATTCACAACCACGTGCTTGGTGTCTCCTTTCAGGTACAGTAGTAGTCCAGCAGCTCATGTCAGTGATGATTAGCAAACATGAAGAGCTGTTTCCCAAGGATATCGACCCTCAGACGGGACCTGAGGTGTGCAACAACAACAACGAAATTCCAAAGAAAACCACTGCGGGGCAGCTGCAGAACAAAGAGAACAACAATACCAAGGAGACAGCAGTGAGGCGCTGCTCTTGGGACACACCTGAGTCTCCCCAAAGGGGAAGTATGGACTGTGAGTCTCCGACTGCTCTGCCAGGCAGCAAGACCAACAGCCCCAGGAACAGCATCCAGAAACCAGATGTCACCAGGAGCCCACCGCTCATGGTGAAAAAAAATCCTGCATTTAATAAAGGTAGCGGCATAGTCACCAATGGGTCCTTCAGCAGCTCTGCGGAGGGCCCGGAGAAGAGCCAGACCTTACCAAACTGCTCCCTGCAAGCCAGGAGGACGTCGTCCCTGAAGGGGCCGGTGACCAAGATGGGGACGCACAGCGTGCAGAACGGAGGGGTGCGCATGGGCGTGTCCAGCACGGACGGGCACAGCAACGCCCTCGGCAGCCGCAGCCCGGGCTGGGTGCCCAACGGCTACGTCACCCTGAGGGACAACAAGCAGAGGGAGCCGGCAGCGGGGGAGTCAGGCCAGCACAACAGGCTTTCCACCTATGACAATGTCCACCAGCAGTTCTCTATGGTGAACTCTGATGACAAACAGAGTGTGGACAGTGCCACCTGGTCCACGTCCTCGTGTGAAATATCCCTCCCGGAGCAGTCCAACTCCTGTCGCTCATCCACCACCACCTGCCCCGAGCAGGACTTTTATGCGGGTAACTTTGAAGACTCTGTGCTGGATGGGCCACCGCACGAAGACCTCTCTAACCCGGGTGACTATGACAACAAAAGTGACAGGAGGAGTGTGGGGGGCCACAGCAGCCGAGCCACCAGCAGCAGTGATAACAGTGAAACGTTTGTGCCCAACAGTACCAACAACCACAGTGCTTTGCACAGCCTGGTGTCCAGCTTGAAGCAAGAAATGGCCAAGCAAAAAGTGGAATATGAGACAAGGATAAAAAGGTAAGATGGTTCAGCGCTTCACCGTCTGACTGCCTTTTGCAGAGTAATTCCAAGGTTTTCCCCTCGTGACTTGCACTAGCTGCAGTCACTGCTATGTCACTCATTATGTGCTTGCCAATGGGTTTGTCATCTTTCATTGTTGACATTACTTCAGTGATACTGTGATCCAGAGGAGTGTTTTTCAGAGCAGTTGTTTGCCATGGTTGTGACACGCTATCCTCTTGGTGTCAAAAGTAAAGCCAGAACCTTGTGAGTGTCTATATAAAATGTAATTAACAGAATCAGTAGGCTCTCACAGTGTTTCCATTGGTTCATGCCTATTTTTAAGAGAAAGGCAACTGAGTGTCACCTTTCAGTGAAAGCAGTGTTGTGGCATATTCCACTTGTAGTTTTTGGGACTGGGGAGACTCCTGGACTCCTTTCCAGTCCTCATTCCTCTTGAGAAAGAGCAGCATCTGAGAGTTTACTCTTCATCCTGTCTTTGCTGCTGAGCCTTTTAAAACCTCAGATCTGTTAAAGGAGGGTGAGGGAGGGATGTGTCTTTGTCTACATGTAGTGCAGACTCTGCTCATGCAGAGCAAGGTTGCTGGGGTGGGTGGTTGTAATGATCAGTGAATAACCTCAGAGTCTGGGCCTAGCGTTAATTAGTGCACTCAGCAGTGCAGAGCTGAATGTGCTCCCTTTGTTACAAGGTTCTTCAGTCAAGCTGCTCTGGACTTTCTGTTCTCACCTCTGTTACACAGCAGCTCTATGCACTGGTACCTCTGGCACTGCAAGTCATAGATCACGATGTGAGAGCTGCTGGCAGCAGCAGCTGCCAGTCAGAGTGCAGCACTCAGAGTGTTGCAGTCTTTCACCTGCATCACTATTTTCAGCACAGTGTGCAGTGTGGTAGGGCACTTCATGTACGGTTTAAAAATATGCGTGCTGACTGTGTTTAGTACCACTAACACCATAGGATGGTTTGGGTTGGAATGGACCTTAAACATCATCCAGTTCCACCCCCCTGCCATGGGCAGGCATGCTTCCCACTAGGCCAAATTGCTCAGAGGCCCATTAAGTCTGGCTTTGAATAGTGCCAGAGATGGGGCATCCACAGCATCTCAGGGCAAGCTGTGCCAGTGCCTCGACACCATCAACAATGAAGAATTTCTTCCAAGCATTTGATCTAAACCAACTCTCTTCCAGTCTGAAGCCATTCCCTGTTGTCCTATCACTACAGTTCTGATGAAGGGTCCCTCTGGCTTCCTCGTAGGCCCCCTTCAGGTACTGGAAGGTTGCAGTGAGATCTCCATACAACCTTCCCTTCACCAGCCTGAACAGCCCAAACTTTCTCAGCCTGTCATTGTAGGGGAGGTGCTCCAGTCCTCTTACAGCTTTATGATCCTCCTCTGGACTTGCTCCAACAGGTCCATTCTTATGCTGAGGGCATAACAATCTCCTCCCTCCCCCTGCTGGCCACACTGCTTTGGATGCAGCCCAGGATACAACTGGCTTTCTGGGCTGTGGGCACACATCACCAGCTCATGTTGAGTTTTTCATAAGCCGTCACTCCCAAGTCCTCCTCAGCAGGGCTGCTCCAATCTCCAATCCAGCCTGTAGGTGTGCCATGACACAGGTGTAGGACCTCGCTTTACTGAACTGCATGACACCCATATTTACAGATACATGCAGGTCCATATTGGCAAATAGATACAGCAGGCAGGTCAGCTGAAGAAAGGAGATTAGCACTGAAACAAAGGCATTCAGGGCACTATTCTGACCTTTTAGGTAACACTACTGCAGCTAGCAGCAGCTGGGTGTCAACACTTCAGGAAGTAAAGGGAATAGTTAGCCTACTCCCGGAGAATTAGATGCAGCTGTTTTCTTCTGTGTCTTTTGCTGTTCAAAAGCATTTTCTAAATGACTTACCAAACAAAGGTATTTTTTTAACAAACTGCCAAATAGCTTGCCCTGTGATAACAGTTCATGGATGAAGCCATGGTTTGTAGATATGCCCATAAGAAATTCAGTCTAAGCTTCAGAACTGAAAAGACTTGTGTGAATTTGGTGGTGTGTGTTTCTGCTTGAGTGAATGAGGAGTGCTGCTCAGGAGCTGTCTGCTTTTATTTCCTTCATGCAGCCTGGAGCAGAGAAATCTCACCCTGGAGACTGAAATGATGGCCCTGCATGAAGAGCTGGATCAAGAGCGGAAGAAGTTCACAATGGTAGAAATCAAAATGCGTAATGCGGAGCGGGCAAAGGAGGATGCAGAGAAGAGGAATGATATGCTGCAGAAGGAAATGGAGCAGTTTTTCTCTACTTTTGGAGAACTGACAGTAGAGTCTCGCAGACCAGAAAGAGGCAACACCATCTGGATCCAGTGAGCTGTGGAAGCACAGACTGTGGGACTTGAGGAAGGGCTTGGGGGTATTATACTGTATCAGGTGGCTGGTCACCTGTCTGAGGCTAGTACTCAACAATATGTTACAAACCCTTGAAGGAAGAAATCATACATACATTAAGCACTCATATCTACAGTGTGTACTTACCAAGTTATACTCTTTGAATGCTTCATGAGACTACTGTCAAGTGTTACAACTGGATATGTGTATATAAATTTAAAAACCATCTTAGAGCAAGAGATGTATCTGAAGAAATATTTTAATGCAAGTCTTGTATTTAAGCTGGTAAATTGAGATGTTGTTGCAATCAAGCTTTATATAAAGGCTTTTCTCCCTTGCACTTAACATAATAAGCTATTTTTGGCATTGTGTTACCATCAGCTTATTTTGTATATCAAACGTTTTTTTTTTTTGTTTCTGTTTTGTTACCCCTTTTGCTGGGGAGTGAAGATAAACAGATATGTTAAGGTAAACGTGTGGATGGTTAGCCCTGATTTGCGTCGCTTCCAAACAGCAGGGGTGAGAAACTGAAGTATGCCACGGGCAAAAGAAAGCAATACTGATTTCACAGAATTGATGGCCAGGGGAAGAAGTTCCAGGGCGCCCCTATTGTAAAATAACAAGTGAAAATATGAAGTCAGCCTAGACTGGGGACAGTGACAAAGCTGTTTGTTTGGGAACAAACCTGGGTGGCCAAGTAAGAAGTTGGGAGACGGGAAAGGGGGACTTCAGGAGGAGTTAATCCCATGACCAGAGTTTTTGGTGTACCCTGAAAAAGCCCTGTGCCTGATTACTTCAGAGCAGGGATACAAACAGTTTTTCAGACCATATTTGTATCTGACTTACCTCTGCACTCTTGGTAAGTCCTTTTTGTGGTGCTGGTGAAGGGACACATGGGGAGATCTAACTGGGGATTCTGGTAGCCGTATTGGTGTGATGGGTATCAAAACTTAGCAAAAAAATTATGTCCATGGTAGAAATTACTGGGGCAGCTGGCAACAAACAGTAAGGAAGAAAACACACAAACATATTCACCACTTGTATTTACAGTGTATATTAGCAAGTTATCACACTGTCTGAATGCTTCAAGAGATTACTGTCAAGTGTTACAACTGTGAAAGTTCCAGGCTCTCAGCATCACCAAGGGAGCACCTAGAGGGAACAGCCTGGAGCGTCACAGCTTGCAGAGTGCCAATGGAAAAGAAACAGCAGAGCCATCCTGTAAATTAATTAGTTGTTTGGCATCTTTAAACACAGTAAGTATAATCTGTATTTTCTACACCATGTTAAGGATGTTTGGTTTTAACTTAGAGTTTAGGACTGCAAGCAGGCAGGGTTGTTGAGGCGTCTTGGCTTCCCTCTAGTGTCTCTTAAATATATTGCAATTATTTTTTAATTCCAGCTGAAAAAGAATGGTGAAGGCAGCTTCAAAGAACCTTCTTGGTTATAGTATGGCTGTTAAACAAGTATTAATTGGATGTGGGAATTACACTGGGAAGCAAACATGAGGTTTTGAATTTTGGAGAAATACAGAGCATTTCATGTGGTGCCTGTGTATGCATTGTTTGCAAGTGGTGAGGTTCAGAATCCTCAGTCAGGGCAGCTTATTGGTTGCTGGGAACATGTCCAGTGCCCCTCCAATTTGTGTGTAAGTAAGAAAAAATTCAGACAGGGAGAGATCAAGTTATGAATTTCATGTTTTACATCAGTTAGTAGCCACATGTACCCACAATGGTGAGAGAAGGAAACAGATTACTGTGTTAATTCTGATCTTATAAATTCAGTGAGAGACCTTGATAACTGATGCAGTAGGCTTCACAATTTAAGCAGTATCTGACATGACATCAAAGTCTCTGAGATGAGTATTTTCTTAACTGGAATTCCTTTGTTTTTTGCACTAGATGTACACAGTAGTGAATGCCTCTATCAGACCTTGTGTTAGGCAGGATTTGTTTGTTTGAAGCTTGACTTTGCCTGCATTTGAAGTTTACCTTCATGTTTCAAAAGGTATTTCAGTCAGTTCCTCAAAGAATGTTCAAATTCCAGTTATATGGCTAAGCACAGACACACAAATTTCTTGCTTTGCAGTCCAGAACAAGACTTCACCTCACTGTCTTGCAGAAATCATCTGTACAGAGGGGGAAGTTGAGCAGACACAGCAAACTCAGTGATAGTTTGGTAACTATCACTGGCAACAGATGTCCATTCCCATCAGGATCCTTCCAAAGTACCCCACTCCTCCTGTGAGATTGCTGCAGCATTTAGGCTGCGGTGATAAAGTTTATTTATGTCCTTTAAATGGTCATCTTTGTGCTCCTGTTATTTTCCTAGTTCTTCAAAAGCACAAAGTCCTTGATATTTCTTAGGTTCAGAATCTAACACTTGTCACTTCTCAGCTGTATGATACTGTTCCCAGGTGGCCCACAGCTGATGTGCTGCTCTGTTCCCTTTAGCATGTCCAGCCTGGGTGTGAAGTGACCTGCTAGGGAGAGCATGCTGATGAGCCGAGTGGCCAGAGCATAAAATCACCTCTCATTTCAGAGCAGTGGAAAGGGGCAATATTTATTCACAAGATTAAGGTTAATGCAGACTGAGCCTGAAGGCTGTGAAAGAAACTATAAGGATTTCACACAGTGCATTTGAAGATCGAAGTATCTCATAAAGGCAGTTTTTAGGATTCTTAACTGCCTTTACTCTGATACTTAAGGTACTGAATATAACTGAGACAACTGGTTTTGTCACCAGTTTGTGTAATGAAACAAGTCATTACAGGCCGAGCTAAGAGTGTTACCTGCTGCAAGAGAGCACAAAGTTTCTAGTACCAATTAAAATAAGGCTAATAAATTTGCTTTCAGCTCTTTCTCACAGCTCTGTGAGGTCCCCAAGTTAATAATCTGTTGTATGAGTTTACTAGCCAGCTCCAAGCTGAGAATGGCAGAACAGCTCAGCTCTTCTAGCACGCTGTCCCCCTGCCTCATGCCCAGCTCATGAGAGACAAGGCTTTCACAGTTAATCAGCACAGATGGTGGGAAAAAAATGTCTTGAGCTGATGACCTTCTGGTCCAATCCCAGGGTTCACATTGCATCCAAAAGCATAATTTCAGGACACACGAGCAGGCTAGAGTTAAGGGTCACAGAGTAAGAGTGATGCACGCTTCCCACTGTTAATCCCAACTCTGACCACACCACAGGAGCACGGGGATGGGTGCTCATATCCTTATGTGCCTTTGCACAGCAGACTGGAAAAGTGGCAGACACACCCCATAACTCTTGAGTGATAGATTCTGGTGTTCTGTTTTGAGAAACTTTTGTTTGTGAGGGTACTGCTACACATTTGGAATATGCTCTGGTGCAGCAGAATAAAGTTACTACATGTCTTTGCCACATGTTGTTATTTCAGTATCTCAAACTCAGTACCAGTTTTACAAATAGAAAGATTAATAAATAAAATGCTATGTTAAGTGATATGCAAAAGTGGTGTGTTAGGTTTTCATAAGAAAAAGAGGAAAGGAGCTTACTGATACAACTTCTCTTATGATCTGTAACCGGTACTTGATCTCATAGTTGAAGTGCTGGTCCAGAAATTTTTGAGAAAGATAAAATTTCCTAAAAAAGATTAATATTTTACAAATATTTGTTGTGTAGGCATCCCTAGTGGGGTGGAACAGAGACAGGATAAGGAGGGACTGAATAAGCAGGTACAGTGATTCACACATTTTGACAGCCCAGTCAAAACAGTGAGTTGCCTCCAGATGCTCTACATTTGAATACTTCCTGGATGAGTGAAACTCCTAATTAATTTCCTTTCTTACTCTGAATTCCCTCTAGAAGCCTGTCCATTGAAGAGGAGAGTGTCTGCAGACTCTGTGCCCCTGGCTAATCTGCAGGGAAGCAGAGGAGATGGAAAGGGGAGATGGGCAAATAGAAGTTAAGACGTACTTGTGATGTGGGTATGCAAAAATAGAGGAAACAGATGGGAAAGATGAGAAAAACAAGGAAGTTAATACGCCCGAAATTGCCATGTGTAGGTGGTAGTAATTTGCTCTCAGTTAAGAGCATTCTTTCAGAGGGCTTGTCTCTACAAATGGGTTACTGTAGTTGTGTTATTCTTTCAGAGCTTTTTTGGCTCTAAATTGCTTTGTGGGCTGACACCAGGAGCTGGCTCAGCTGTTTCATGACTACCTGCCTTGCTTTTATCAGTCCTGTGTGCCAGCAGCGCGAGTTCCTGTGTGGAAACAGCCAGCAGAGCCATTGCTGTGGGAGTGACAGCGAGAGGGAGCCCAGAAGGTGGAGCAGTTCCCGCGGGCTGCCAGCACTCGCTCTGCGAACAGCTGATGGCCCCGCACTGCCACGCCGCATCTCTGGAGCAGTGCTGCTCAGGAAATGAAATTCCATGCGGCAGATGCCCTGCTGATGCAAATTGCCGTAGCTCTGCAGAGCTTTAGGAAGCGGTGGGAGATGCTGAGAGCTTTCCCTGCCAGGCTTTTAGAAGCTGTCATAATGTGTGTAATTACAATTAGCGTTGGTGATCTAGTTTTATTGGAAAAAGGCTTGTCAGCAATAAAACAGGTTTCTTTAGTATGCCAGTAATAAATGGAGAGTGCAAACAATTTTTTGAAGCCAGAAACATGATCATGATGCAAATATATTCCTTTCTTTTTCCCAGAGGGATCCAGGATAATGAGCTTTATATGCAAGACAATTCCATTTCTGAATCTTCTAACTGCAAGAACGGGAAACCTTTCTACCCCTGTGTATTGCTCTCTTCACGTGAAAGAGGTTTAAAGTGATTAACGTTCAGGAGGACTTTGTATTTAAAATGCTATTACGAGCATGGCTGTGATTTTTTAAGTGTGTGGTATTTAGGAGGTGGCTTGGCTTGGGACCAAAATAGGTAGATTTGAGCACCAGTATTTACTCTGTTGTTCATGTGACAAAGGTGCCAATCTTGATTTTTTGACCTTAAAAGTTAACATTTGCTGAAATGCAGTCTACAGTTCAGTAAAAATAGTAGTGATTGTTGCACGTATCACTGTCTGCAAATCAGTTTTCTAAACTGTAACAAAAAATGTTCTCCGAATCTTCAGCATTGCTGAGCTATGCCAGTAACTGGTATTTTTAATTGCACATTCTATGTATCAGGATGAATGACAGAACCTGGATTTTGGCAGAGCAGGATGACAAGTGTAGTGCTGTTCCCACTTTTAACCTAGGCTGAGCACTCTGGTGAGGTTTTGCTTAATTTCCTCTTGCAGATAGATGTGTGCCTTGTGTAACAGTGAGACCTTACTCAGGGAAAAAGTTGTGTGTGGAAAAAGTTACAAATTCACACCTCCCTCATTCCATAGGAGTTCCCATGGGTAGCCATGCCTTAATACTAATAGTGCATGTGGCTAATGGATATATTTGTTTAGTTTAATGGTATTAATAGTGTATCACAATTGGCTTAATTTATATTCTTCTGTCTGACTGGAGGGACCTACATCAAAGGAGGCTGAAATGGAAAGTAAGCAGGGTGTGAGCCATGGCAGAAATGAAGCATCTCTGGAGGCAATTCCAAAGGCCATTAAGAGAACAGTTCATGAACTATTAATGTATATCTGTGCTGCCAGCTAGGCCTGTTTTTCCCAAGGCCCAAAAGCACACTAAGCTATTAAAAACCTTGTCTAACAAGGAAAGAGGTGGAAATCTGCTAGTATCTACTCAGGAGGATATGCTGAGTAAAGAGGGACAGCTTTAGATGCACTGGAGCCAGCGGGGGCTGGGCAAATTTGCAGTAGTTTGCAAGACCAGGCACACATCCCAGCTGAGGTTCTCAGTCCCCAATCCAGCCAATATGCCCAAGTGGCATGTATTTTAGGAGTAGTTGTTCAGAAGAACTTTCTTCTTCTCTGTGGATTCTGTGGTTTTCTGTATTGATTACACACATGTTAGAGTTATGTGGTGCTGTAACAGGTTTTTGTTCCCTGACAGTTTCTGGGCAGTTTTTAAGAAAATGTAAACAAATTACTTGTATTCTACTTCTCTACTATTCAAGTTGTACTGTCAAGGCAAACAGGAAGAAAGAAGGGAAAAAAAAATACAGGTTAGCAAGAGACTAAGGTCCTAAGGTCCACAGTGATGAACACAAATCAACAGGCCTATTGCAAACATTGATTTCCTACTTAGGAATTCTAAAAAATAATGAAATAGTTGTGAATGTTAGGTCTAAGTTTTGCATTGATTTTGATACAAAATACCTACAGAAGAGGGATAGGTTGTTAATAGATATGTGCTGAGCACATTAAAAGAGGTCAGGAGAATGACTTTGATTTGACCTGAGAAGCTGGAGTTGAATCAGTGACCCACCTGAGGACAGCAGTAATGCATCATCTTCATGTGATGGCTGACACTGAGAGTGGTGATGTTTAACTGAAAGTCTGTGATACTACAGAAATACAAAACTGCTGGTGTCCTCTATAGAGTCTCCTCTAAGTCATGTAGGGCCTAATTAAGTGCCTTAGAGATGTATTAAAGACTTGGAATTGGGATCAAATGTGGCCTACTATCAACAGAAGATGGCAAACAGAAATTTCTTGGGCAAGTTCCAGAAAACTAGCCACAGTCTTGACAACTTGCTGGTTGTTCAGTGATTAATCTCTGGGCATCTGCTCTGTTGTATTTATTTCCTTCTTCCTGATCCACTTTTGCTGAACACTTAACACTGAAGCACCACTTAACAACGAATATTCCCTAAGTTCTGATAAATGCACAGGATGTGTGAGATGGGGCCTCAGTCAGAAGGGAAGAGGGATGTCATCCTGCTAGAGGCAGTGTACTCACAAGCCCTTATTCTTAACACTGCGAAAGCTTTCCGGTGGATTATCCTGCACTCTGTGTGTACAGACATGCTGTCACAACCACAGCAGTGCTGTGCAGAAAAAAATCTCTTCATTTTTGCCAGCTATTCAGTGCTGAATTGGCTGGTGTGGTGAAGGAGGAGGTGCTAGTGGATCACAGGTGTTGTAGGTCAAGGAGTAAAACTTAAGAGCTCACTAATTCAGAGGGCGACTGCCCAGGAATTTAGAGATAAATGCAAAACTCTCTACCCTATCTTTTTTGTCTTTGTGGATATGGAGGGACAATTGAAAGGCAATAAAGGGAAAGAAAGATACAAATTTGTATTAAGACTGAAGTGTCTGAGATGAGACAGTATTGGGAAATTTTTCTGTACTGGTTACTGTGGTCAGATAGAACAAGCCTTTTAAATGCTTCTTGGAAGATAGCTCCAGTCCTAGGTGCCTACAGGATTGACCCAGAGAAACAAAAACCAGGTGATTGCTGAGTAATTGCCCAGGAATGCCAAGAGGGATCAGGTAAACAATGGACTGTGTCTGTTTGTCCAGAGGCTGTGGAGTGACACCAAGGAAGTGAATGTCAGGGAGGCTTTCTTCCTGCCTTGGGAATGTGTTTTGTGCTTGATTACACAGCAGAACTTCCTTCTTCTTCATGGGAAGTGCCTGGCATGGGAAACTTCCATCTCCAAGGTAGACTCCAGACCTCCTGCCAATTGTCTTGGCTCCGGATAAGATAGGGCATCTTTCAAGTCTCCTGTGAGACTTGATGGCACTCTTGGCAGTGACCATTTCTACCCTTATAAAATTTCCTCTTGGGCAGTTGTAAGTATCTTTAATATCTTTCCCCGTAGGGTCCTAATAGCCATTCCTCAAGTCTTCCTGGTCTTCTTTTCACCTACTAACTCAGTTGATTTCTAAGGTTTTCTGTGGATCACTAGCAACTCAGACCAAGTATCTGCACCACATAGCAGAAAATTACTAGCCCTTGAAGAAAAGTAGTCACAGAATAAACCTTCAAATAGAGATAACTGTGATCCAAATCCAGGAAATGTATCTTTGAATAAATCCCAAGGCCTAGAGCTGTTCATATGTATGGAAATTTTAGGAAGGATTGACCTACTCTATTGAAATTATGTGAGCTTCTTATCAGGCAAAGAATCACCTAAAAAACCCAGCAAGAGAAGCAAAACCAAATAAATCGTAACACCAGAACCTGCATCTATCTTTAAATGCTTTGTCACTTGCAATTCAAGTATTTGATCCTAACACTGAATGCCATTACTTGGCACATAAAACCTGTTAAATGTGTGAATTACTAGTTTTTTCAACTGATGTAGTAGAAGGAAAGGTTGGTCTTATCTTTTGAAATCTCAGTGAGAATTGTGCTTTCCAAATAACCATGAAGGATGGCAATGGTTGCAACATTTAAGGACTTCTTTAGAGGAGGAGTAGATAAATACACAGTGATATATAAACAGATAGTACTCCATAAGATAAGTGAGGTTTCCTGAGACACAAACAACAAGGCATTTTATTTTCTCCTATTTGACTCCAGTACCCACAGCATTTCTTGCTTCTAACCATCTATTCTTGCTCAGAAGCTAAGGCTATCTGTAGCAGCCACAGTAACATAATTGATATTACCAGTGAGGCATTTCCTCTGAATACTGATACAAAGAAGAAAACCCTCACAGCCTGTAATTCACATGAGAGAGTCATTTTTGGTAGCAAGGGTCTTATCATGGGCTCTGTGCCTCTCCCTCCAAGGCTCAATCAGTGCCTACACACCTGTTCATGGAGTGTTTTGTTGGTCCTTTAGATCCGTGCTGTGTAAATATAGAATATTAAGTTTATCTGGAGCTACTGCAGTCTATAAATATTCAAGTGTCTGCCGCCAGTTTTGTGGATGTAGGACTCACGTTGCACTAATGGAAATTATAAATTCAATCACAAATGAGGAGGACTTTGGAGAGACACTTAAGTGCACTGAAGTATTAGATATCTAACAAGCAAAAAATCCTAATAAGGAGGAAAATAACTGGCTTTTCAGTTAAACTTCACAGCTAGTTCTACAGATATTCTTGCTCTGCACCAGAATCTCAGTAACTCTTAGAGTTGGGAGGAAAAAAAAAAAAACAAAAAAAACAAAAAAAAACAAAAAAAACCCAAAAAAATTTCAATTTTTTATGTTTTGTGAAATGTGATTATTTAGTTCTACTACCATGTAGGTGCCACTGTGTGACTGTGTGTTCAGAGAAAGGGGTGTTGCTTACGTGGTTTCTTAAATCTCTCTGGAAAGCCAGGCAGTTTTCCTCTGTCCTTCTACCTGGAAAAGACAAATGGGGTGGAGCCTGGTGTAAAACAGTTTGCCATGTAAGGACTGATCTATGTCTTAGCATTCTCTGCTGAGAAATCCAATTCCTTTTCAATCTCTGTTACCCAGATTTAATTGTATGGCCACTTTATTCTTAACATTCTTACATCTCCTTGTGCCTTCCAGTGATTAGGAGAGATGGAATTCAGCCATATTCCTGCCTTATCACCAGTGCCAAGAGGCTTTCAGCATCAGTGCAAATGCTTTTGTAAAGGGATTTTGTTCTGCTAGCTATCAAGTGTTGCAGTAGGTGCTTGTAATGCAGTGTTGCATAACAGCATGACTTGTTCAGAAAGCACATTGAAATGCAGGTTTTTAATCTGGGTTCCTGTATCACTGAAGGATAACAACAATTTCCACACCGTGTAGCTTCCTGAGGCTACACAGGTTCCATTTAGCATGGCAGATCTCACATGCCAGTAAAGTTCAGAGCTGTTAATTAGAAATTTGTTGAAGGTTTATATGAGTGCATGTGTGCACATCTGATAAAGCCTACATCTAATCCTGACTTGATAGGTGCTGATCACAGACACTTCACGATTGCCATGCAGGCATGGGAGTTTAGGAAGCACATTGCTGTTTAGACATAATTCCAGTATATCCTGTGTAGCAATAGGGATCTAGTGGGCAGCCGAGGAGGATTATTGCTTTTGTATATTGAAGATTCTCCAGTTTAATCTGTTGGGATTTTTTAATGGGAGACAGGAGCTGGGAAAATTCTGTTATTTGGATACACGTATTGTATTTAAATTAAATACAAATTTTGTTATTAAAAAAAGTGAACAACTTCTGATTATCCTCAGATCCATAAAGTGTTTTACTCACAGGACATGTGTCAGAGTGTAGTGGGCAACAATCACATGTATCAGATTCATTGGAAATCACCAGGTGCCTGTTAGGTTTTTGTCATTCAAAGAACATGCCACATTGCAAATTTCCAGGTTTCCTGGAATCTGTGGAAAGTCAAGTCATGAGTTAAATTTGGAATTGCTAGAAGGCAGCGCTCCAAGTGAGCTATTTTAGTGACCACCTCTTTTTTATCTCCCTGTTACCTCTGTATCTCTCCTTATTCCTGTTGTTTCAGCACGTGGCAACCTGATACGTTTCTTCTATGCAAAAAAAGTACTGGATTGTAATAATATCAAAATGTCCCTCTTTGCAGGTTCTTCAACTTCGTTTTGCAGGAAGTTTTCCATTAAATCATGTTAAAGCTACTATCACTGAAAGCCTGTTGAGAGCTCTGTACTGGTTATAACAGGTTTCATAAAGTTTTAATACCTGAAAGAAGAGTCCAGTACAAAATGCCATGCAGAACACCTTCCCTGAGTTGCTGAAAAAACCTTTCTAGGGGAGGTGTTTATTGCTCAGCTCAGAGATTCACCCACTGGACTATGAGAAGGAAATACTGCATTTTGTTTGCTTGTTTGTTCAGAAGAAAGGAAGTTATGTTTGCTGTTACAAGATCTAGCAATGGCTGGTATGTGAACTAAAATATGAAGCTTCTCAGATGGAAATGAGAATTGCAATCCCAAACTGAGCCCCTGCGGCTAAATCTTTTTGATATGTTCATTAATTAATTACCCATAGCTGAAGAAGATTAGAGCAGAGTTCAAAGCTGAGAAATATGCAAAGGAAAATACTGTATTAGACAAGAAAATTAACTGCAAAAAGTCTAGTTGTGCTCATCAGGGTCTTGCTCTTAGGAAAGTTCCAACAGCCATTCTAGTGAAGATTTAGTTTCACTAGAATTTCAGCTCTAGAAAGTGTTGAGGTCTCAGATGTTTGTGTATTGTGCCTTTCAAAATATGTGCTGCCACAGCTAATTTAGTGCAGCCTTCTGGAATTTATTTATAGCCAATCATACTTTTGCAGGGTTGGGGTGGACTGAAGCTTTAGAGGACTGCCCTGGAGCTTCATTCCCTCTGGAGTTTCTGGATGTGTAAAGCTGTTGTGGTGCATCTAACCTAAGTCTGAAGATAATAACTAAATATTAATTAAATTTAATTTTCTTTGTAACCCATAAAACCAGTCACAGACCCCAAACTTCTAAAATCAATTTACAGATTAATTAAGATATTAATATTTTTATCTGTAATTTCTGGTAACTACAGGTGAAGCAGAACTATACAAAGGAAAGATGGATTAAAGTAAAATCTCTACAACTCAGCCTTTCATTATATCATTTTGCCAAACAAAAAAAGATTAAGCAAAGTAAAGTAGCAGCGAAGCTGCAGACAATGAAATGGTTTGCAAGGATATGTGATGGTTTTACTGAATAATCACATTGGGCTGAAACCATCCAGCCAAACAATGAAAACTTAAAATCAGATTTCCTCAGTGGGATGGGCAGTGAGTTCATTAAGCTATACGATTCATTAAAGATAGTTTTACAATGCAAAGGATACAAATCCCATGTACCCTGGCCTCTCTTCTAAATGAAGGGCATTGGCCTTATTAATTCACTCCAAATGCTTTAACTTCAGCTGTGGAATTTCCCAGTCTCCTCCAAGTCAAGAAGGGATTGGAGAAGAGGTACAAGAGGTGAGTGTAATTTCTCTAATACAGATTTTTCTCCCTTCCTTGTCTCCTGTAACACTGTGTTCCCTTAAGTTCCATAATTAAATCAGTAGTGAAAGCAGGAGTATGTTGGCTTGAAATGCAGTGCAAAAGACCATCTTACTCTGAATGTGTTTCCTGCAAGATTAAAAATGCTGTGGCTTATGAAGCTTCCAGAGGGGAATCCCATAAGATAGGATTAAACAGAAAGATGTTCTAGGGTGTTCTCTGCCATAATGAAAAACTGTAGTAAATACTTGACTAGAATTATGAGACCACTGGAATTAGAATTTAGGGTGTTGGGGTTTTTTTAAGGAGGAGTTAATTTCTCACTTAGCGAAGGCTTCATCAGCTAGAAAAGAGTGATGGACATTAAATAGCTGGAGACTAATTGTGAAAGAAAATTGTGTCAGCCTTGAGAGGAGGAAATGCTGTTGTCTGACTGGAAATTCCTTCCTTCCTGCTTGTGGAAAGGTAAATATGGACTGCAGGCAGGTGTGGAATGGAATATGTCCCTGGGTCTTGGTGGGGAAGAGGAGATTGATGTTCCAGTAGTACTACAGACGTGGCAGGTGCAGGTTGGTGTTGCTGCAGGGCTCGGCTCTGTGCAGGCTCTGTGCACTTTTAGAGGCAGTTGGTGCTTCAAGGGACACTGGAGGAGAGAATTATGGTTAGCTCTTAAAAGCTTTGACAGTACAGTTTGAAAAATAGCCCAGGAGTGAGGCATAAGGATAGAGAGATAGTACTGAGGACCACATCTCCAGTGAGGTAATACTACCTGCAACCAGAGAGTAGATTGAGAAGCCAGCTCAGGTAGAAGAAATCAAGGCCAGGGCCATGGGTGAGCTGCTTTATCCTTGCAGACAATGGAGTGTGGATGTCAAAAAGCTGAACCAACTGCCTGGGATAAAGTTTTAAAGTGTATTTTATAAATAAATAAATAAAAGAATTTGTGTGTATATATATATAAAATAAACATGGCTTATATAACTTCCTAAGATAGAAGTCTTGTTCAAGTAACTGAGATGTATTTCATGACACCGAGATTTAAACTTTGCATGTGTATCTAAGAGCTGTGTGCTACTTCTTTATCACTTCTATACTAACAGAGGAAAGATTTCTCAATTACCCATTTTATCCTAGCCTTTTTAACGAAGGCTCTCTGAAGGGTAGAAGAGTGTAGTGGTATTTTCCCTTTTAGTATTTGCTATGGAATCCTATTTTACAGTAGTTGCAAGCTCATCTTAATTTAGGATTTGTAGGGGGAAAAAATACATAAGACTAGTTTCTAACTCACAATGTGCTGATTACTGACAACACACTAATAATTCTGCAAACAAATTAATTTCCTCTTCCTGTTCTATTTTTGAGTGTGTGTGTATTCATTCAGCAGCTGGAATTTATAGCTGAATATGGTAGCAGTACCATAGAATATTTTCAGGTTAAGAAAAGTTATATGTATTGGCTCTTTTGATGGAAATAAAATAAAAAACTTTGACCAAGCCCCATCTTATAAGCTGTGCTATGATACAGCTAACTCATAAGAGGTCAGAGCTTTCTCTTGAAACTACCTAAATATTGAAAAAAAATAAATGAAGTGTTTAGTTTATCTGGGACATGTTTTCCAGTCCAGTGTAGAAACCATTAACTCAGGGCTGCTACAACATCCGTATAATGCCACAAGATGTCAGCCTTTCAGAGTAGTGCATTGTTATCCTGTGAAAAATCCTCTGATTCGTTCTCTGCCTGAAAATTGATGAGTGTTCTGGTTACTTCTTTGTTACAGAAACCACTGTCCAGCTGCATCATATTGTGTTTTGTCTGGATGGTCACAGAGCATAAAAGGTTGTTGTCTGTGGTGCAGTCTGCATTTTAAGCCTGAAGCTGAGATTAAAACAGAAGGGCAATCAAATCGAGGTGTGGAATTCTAGGTCTGGGTTTTCTTCTTTAACCTACATTGTACTTAACAGAGTCTGGAGGGTTAATCTCTTTTGCCTCTTGCATTTGATGGTTGCTTTGGTTTGTTACTCAGATCCTTCAAATACTTTCAGTGACATTTTGTTTAAGTAGAGATTGCAGCCTTAAAAAGTGCTTTGAATAAGGACAGCCATTATTGTGGGTGGTATACAAAAGCAATTACTACTGTTGGTTGTTGCAAAAGAGATTCCTGTACATGTGCAGGTCTCCAAGATTACCACAGACAGTGGAAGAATTGTGTTCAGATGGAGCTGACTCTCTCCATAAACTCTGCAGAACTGTGTGACCTCAAAATTTATACAACTTTAATACCCATATAAAGAATTAATCAGTTCAACACAAGTTTGCAACTGTGTTTGCAGGACAAAATTGCAAACATTTTTTAATCTTGATCTAAGATTCCATAGAATATGATTGTGATGTGAGACAACAGCATAGAGGTTACAGTGGAGTTCATGACTGCATCAATTTTGAAAACTCAGTCCTTATGAAATGAGAACAATTGATATTTCCACATAAATCAACAGCAGTACCAGGAATTGAATTCTTTTCTGAAGCAGCTGCCTGGGTCGTGTCAAAAAATGCATGACCAGCAGATTGAGGGAGGTAATTCTACCCCTCTACCCCAGTCTTGTGAGATTCCACCTGGAGTGCTGCATTCAGCAGGTCTAGATTAGGCATTAGAAATAAATGTGTTAGGAAGGTGGTGAGGAACTGGCACAGGTTCCCCAGAAAAGCTGTGGATTTCCCATCCTTGGAAATGTTCAAGAGCAGGTTGGATGGGGCACTGAGGAAAGTGTCCCTGCCTATGGAACTGGATGATCTGTAAGGTCCTTTCCAACCCAAACCATTTTGTTATTTTATATTGGACCCAAGCCTCATTTCAGGGCATCAAGGCACATTGATCTCGTCATTCCCAAAGTCGCCTTATACATATTTTGTCTACTAAATGCATAGTAGTCTTAAAAACAAACCCAGAATTTTTTTTCCCTGTTACAAGGCATAACAGCTGCTTACATTTGTTCCAGGAGGGCATCATCCTGTTGAGTAAAGCTTTCTTCACAGGCCCATCTTGAGCACCTCAACATGAGTGTGCAGGACAATGTAATGAATCCATGTATATTCAGCAGGAACTTGTTGCCCACAGCCAGCTCCTCTGTGGTGGAACCTGCTTGCGATGGATTCTAAAATAAGGCAATTTTTTATGTTAGTGAAGGTCAAAGGAGAAATGGGGCCAAATGCACAACTGTAATATATAAAGTTTTCTTGGGCTTTGTGGGATTATTTTGATTGAACTATAACCACAATTTATGAGCCAAAGTCTCAGTTTGCTTTGGTGCACCAAAGGGTGCAAATCATACTTATGCTTATAGCAAGCACACTCTGCAAGCACAGACTTGCAGTCATAAAATTAGTGTCTAGGTTCACAGCAAACAACCAATGCTTTATTAAAATAAGGGCATCAAAAGTTAAACAATCTCAGATTTTTTCACATTATTAACATTGTCTGTGAGGAAGCTCTCTCAAAAAGAGATGACTGCTTTTGTTCTTTGCCAATTCAGTTATGGTAATTTTAGATGTAATTTGTTACTGTTAGGACTGCTGTCTGTGTTAGATGTGTTTCTTTCTGTACTTTCCTTTGGGATTTGTTTTCAAGAGGTCTGCAGTTTGAAGAGAAAATGCAGTGAAATATTCATAGGCTGCACTGGAAGTGGGGCAGCACACAATGCCTTGCTATACCTGCATTTGGGTTTTTGTTTTGTAATTCTTGCTTCAGTTTTGAGGAGAGATGGTAACCAAAGCTGGGCAGATGGTGCTCCTACACTAAGAAAACTCTAAGAAATCTTGATATTTAAGCAAAATAGGGTGAAGCTTGTGCTGCAGCACAGTTCTGTGATCCTACAGCTTCTACCACACAGGAAAGCAGGACCTTAAAAAGTGTGAGGGAGCTGCTCTACCTTCCCCATCCTGGTGATTTTCCAGATCCCCAGCTCACCTACCACCCACATGGGAAGGTGGTTCACAATTTATGTTGCACCTCAATTACAAACAAACCACAAGCCTTTCCTTGCTTCCAAGGCTTTCTGAATGCACTAATGGGTCAGCTGAGAGTAACTGTAAAGGCAGACTTTTCTACTTTTAACTTCCTGCCTTCCTAAGAAAAAAGGGTTCTCTCAGATGAGGAATATTCTGAGGGATGGATATTTCTGCCCCAAACTTCCTGCAAGTAGTGCCACATAAATCCAGGTGCTGCATTCCCTAGAAGCACTGAGTATGTGATAGGAATAGGATTGTTTTTAGCATAACTGAATTAGTTCTTTCCATGTAGCTCAGACACATTTTGAATGACTGGTTCAGCCCTTCACTTACATGATCAAGAGAAGGAAAAAATGAGTCCTCTCCTTTTGAGAGCTTCTTCACGGAAGGAAACATTCTGCTGTCCTAATAGTAGTGTATATATTATCCTCTGTGGACAAGCAAAAGAAAAAAAAGGAGTGATAGAAGGATTCAGTGGCTGGGATTGTTTCATAATGTGAGGGAGCTTGAAGAGAGCATATGAAAAAAGCCAGAAATGTGCTGCCAGAATTACTGTTTTTCTTTTCCTATTTCTAAAGAATTCTGTGTAATGGTGGGTGACACTGTCTGTCCTATAAGGTAGTACCAAGTTACAGTCTATCCTACAAGTTGATATCAATTTGCTTCCCCCCCCCCAGTGAGTTATTATATAATACCTTAGTACAGTACTCTCCAGTCTCCTAAGAAATGAGAGTGAGAGAGTAAGTGGATATTTGATTACTTTGAAGGATATCCTGGTATGTGTATTGTGAGAATTCTAAAAAAAGTAGAGATTGAGTGCTCCAAGGGACCAGAAAAAAAGTATTGATATTAATCTAATTTAGGTTTAAATAAAGAGGTAATCACATATTTCTCATTTACTTGACGAGAATAGCTTATAAAAGTAAATTGATAAATAGCTCTCTATTTCTTTATTAGTGGAATTTTTGTATTTGTTTTTGGAGCATTCTCCTCAAATCTTAAACAAATTCCTCACATGGCAGTAGTTCCCTGTTTTCCATTTGGGAGCTTGGAATTGCAGGGAGATGCCACTATCTGATACAGGATTGAATTGTAGGTATGAGCCTGCTGTAATTAGTAAGTAACCTGTATATATAAGTGTAATTGTACCTGTTAGGCAGAAACTGGAGAACCTGACTTATTTCTTGCCACTGTGTGGAGAAAAAAAGGAAACTCAAATGCAGCCTTTTAGTTCTGGAGATGTTATCCACAGCATTACAAGTGTATTGTGCCTGGAATAAAATTAGCCTATTAAAATTATTTTGAAGGAGAAATAGAAATCAGTGAATTTAAGTGAAGTTTAAATTTATCTCTGCACAAGAGTATCACTGTCAAAAACTCTTAATAGTCATGCAGGTATTTTGCTTTTTCTGAGCTGGATTTTAGTCAGAAGAGTAAACAAATGAGTACCAACTCTGTTTTTGGGTAGGACTTCATGTGGTCAATAGCTGCCTTGCCATTCAGTTTCAAGCAATGGAACTAGCAGAGACTGTGTGAATTATTTTTTTTCCCCCTGTTCAGATTAAGAAAAAAACCCCACCATGCTTCATTCACAGCAGAGAATTCACCTACATCTGTCACTGTCTACTAATATACTGCTAATCCTTTCTTAATATTAGCTTCACTTGAGACATTTCCCGTGTCAAATATACAGCCATAGGCAATTCTAGAAAAGCAATTGGTATAGACTATCATTCTCTCTGACCTTAATTTGCACCTTTATTAACTGTGTATCTGTCCAACGCTCAGTGTAGCTCTTCGACAGTGTGAAGTGCTAGAAATAAATAATGTGGTCTTCTGCAGGCTAATGCACAAAGCCAGCTAATGCTTATGAGATTCCAAAAATATTTTAGACTCACTGGTTGTATTGTGCACTACGTTTTCTAGAACTTAGACAGTGTTATGATTTCTGCATCTTGAAGAATGCAGCAAATCGAGATACATTTTCAGTCCTTACTTTCTTCACTGTCTCAGCTCCTGTAGGTGCATTTTGCTAGTAGCTCACTGTAGCAGGCAAGAGTTCTGTGTACGTCCTGTATGATCATATATTGCCTATTTATGCTGATTTTTTAATCAAAAAATACCTTACTGGCATCATGCTCCATGAGTACAAAGCAGAATTTTTAAAGTTACTTAATTAGTTTGGTATCATTGTTTTTTATATTTCAGTTCCATGTGAAAGTTAAAACACCAAGCAGGCTGAAAATTGCCACCTCAAGTGTTTCTGTGCAGGCCCAGCATGGAACACACCTGGTTTAGAATAATAAATTACCAGTGGTACTGAAGTTGTCATAGCTGCGCTGCCTTGATGAAAAGGTATTTTCCCTGTGTTACTCCCTACGGTGAACAAACATTGTGAACTTCCCAGGTATCTTGTACTAGGCCATGCACTACATGTTTATGATTTGCAGGCTGAAGTGGCTTTGGGAAGGCCGGGTGCAGGAGCACAGCGCTTTCTCGGTTTTCCCCCGTGGGAGGGAGAGATGCGGTCCCACAGCCAGGAGCACAGGTGTGAGGACTGTGTGCTGGGGAATAACCTTTTTTTTTTTCTTCTTCTTTTTTTTTCTTTCCCCATGCTTGATAAATGCCCTTCATAGAGAGCCCCCTCTGTAGACAAGGCACTCATATCATTTGGGCTTTCAGCAAGTCACAGGTGCTGCCTCAGTTATAGTAAACACACTTTTTTGTTTTCTTTTTCTTTTTCTCTTTTTTGTTTTATTTTATTTTTTTTTAACCTTGAGGTTCTCCATAACAAGCAGTTTGTGATTATATAAAAACGTGTGTGTGTGTCTTAACACACAGGTGAGACCGGGGCATCCCACAGCTGAGTTAAATGGGAATCTGAGAACATTATCCTTGCTACCTGCCTAGAGGTCAGATACTCCTGAGAGTTTTCTCTCATTTTCCTTCTTCACAAGGGCTGTGCTTGAGAAAACATTTGCATTCAGGAGAAGCTCTCCATGAGTCCCGGACATAGAGGAGGTTTGCATTGTTTTTTTGGATATGGCTTTAGGAAAAAAGCCTCAGCAAAACCAAACCCTGACCTTCTTAAAGTGAATGGTGAATAATGGTGAATAATGGTGAATAATGACTGTGATGTTACTAAGTGTTATAACAGAGTTGTTAAATTTGTTAATAATTTTATCTGGTGACATTCTCTGAGATACTCTTTTGTTTTGTACTCTTGGTCTATATGTATTCCACAACCAAGTCACGTTCCTGATTATATGAAAGAAAATTGTTTATATGTCAGTTTTTAAGATTTTTAGGTACAATTCTATCTTCCTTGATAAAGCTGTTGTGTTTTCTGGTTTGTTGAATTCTTTTTGTTTATTGCTGTCATAGTACTGTTGCACTCCAATTCCACTACTGCCTGTTTCATTTGGAGAAAGAAGTTTAAACTTTTTTGAGTCCTATTTCAATTGTACGAGTCTTGGACTTTTGTAGGATTATCTCATGAAAAGTTTCTATTTTGTTTTAATAAGATTTATGGTTGCTTAATCTTCCCTTAAAAAAAAAGTCTTGTTATATTGTGTATATTTATTCTAAATGATCCTGAAAGTAATTCATTTTACTAAAATAACACAATGTGTTTTGAGGAACTTGACACCAAAACCCACTAAAAGCATGAATCCGATAGCCCACAGCATTTAGTTCTTTTAATAGTACCCTATATAAATGTATATAAAAATTCTTTTCCCTTAAACGTTTCAAAATTATTAGAGGGACTTCTAATGGTAACAGCCATAATTTAAAAAATAATTATTTCTATTCTTAGTAGTTGAAGGTAGTATAAATTATGGTTTAGGTGGAAACCAAACTAAACCCCCCAGATTCAGAGTTATGAATTTGTAGTATATTTACTTCAAGAGGTTTAGTTAAGCTGTGTAATTTAGGGGGAAACTCAGGTACCAGAGATGGATGGGATTTCCCATTCAAACCTTCAAGGGACTGCCTGGCTTTACTGGCAGGCAGATGTTCACAGAACAGTATTTTCTGTAAAGCGTTTCTGTCTGTGTGCTGTGGTTTTTTAATGAAATTGCTGTCTTATTTTAGAGGCAGCACAGCAGTTAATTTAGTCAGGCCCCAACAACAGTGTTTTGTTATACCAATGTAATTCTGCAATGACATGCAATAGCATTAGTCTTATTCTGAGATGTGTTTATTTTTAATCCCTGCTGTTATCCTTGAATTTTCAGGTTTCCAGCCTGCTTATCAGTTTTCTTAGAATGGTCTTGGGAGTCTCCAGGTTTTGAAAGAAGTCTGTCACATAATCTGCCTTTTTCTCCTGCTCTGTTAGTGATTTAAATGCTGAAAGAGGAGCTGCTTACACTGAGCTACCACAAATTCAAGAAATAAAAAAAAAGCTCACAGATAATAATGTGCAGGTAAAATTAACAAGAATCTTCTGTCCTGCTATTTGGGTGGGTTTTTAACTACAACTCTCTTTTTGATTGTTGTTATTCCCAGGATAAAGTTGGAGCAAAGACATTTTTCTTTCAACAATACAACTTGCCTTGTATCTGCATTAGTAGATGTGAACACCTACCATCATATCAGTAGTTACTGGTATGCACACTTGTCAGACAAAAGTGCCTTCTATGGAGTCTGTAATACCAAACACTTTGCCTTGAGGCTGGAGTCTTGAAGTATGGTGGTTGTGGTGGTGGGGTTGGATACAGCAAGGGCGAATCCATCAGAGCTTCCCTGCCTAATCCCACAGATAAGCAGTAGGGCTGAATGCAGCGACTCCCATGTCATCCATATGTATTGAGATTTCTGAGTCCTGTGCCTCCACCCACCACAGACTGTAGTGTGAGGGGTTCTGCTGCTCCTGGGAGAATTTGTATACAGCTGGCTGTGAATCCCTTTGGCAAAATTGTTTTGGGCAGAGTTGAAGATAAACGAGAGCCTCTTGGTGATAATGCATTTATTAAAAGCTTGCTTTAACAGTTTGTTCAAATAGATACCTAGTGTTGAACATGAAGACTGACCAAAAAAACCCAAACCTCAAATGTTTGCTGTTCACCCATGAAACAATGAATTTTAGTTCAAAATTCTAGGTGGATCTGGTTCCATTGGCTGTACTCCCTGTTCCCTGTACGAGGCTTTTGCACTCAAAAAATGGAAATGGCAATGTGCCATACACCACATATTAAAATTGCACTGTTATAAAAGCAAGGAAAAAAGTACTTTGCAGTGCTTTCACTTACCGTTTAGTGCCAGCTGGCAGTGTGGGATTGGAAAGGCTATTGGTTAGTCTTTTATATTTGGTCTTGCTTGCTGTGTGATAAATAATAGGTCTATCTTCCCTGACACTTTTTATCTAGGATCTTGAACTGCTTCAACTCTGCCTGTGGATGGGAAGGTTTTAATTAAATAGGCCCTTTGCAGGTGTTGTATTATACAGGCTTACATTACACAGTTTCTTTACACAACTGTATTGATATGCACACAGGTGCTGGTGCCAGTCAATCTGTGGAATGCTGCTTGCAGTGTGCACTCGTTGCATTGATCATAATCAAAACTAAATGAAAAGATGAAGCCCTGTGTGCTCTAGAAGTGCAGCACCCAGCCTATGCAAAGGGAGGATTTTTTTTTCTTGAATAGCTAAAATCGTTAAAACAGAGGCCGTGATGTTTCTATCATGCTCCAGAACTGCCTGTATTGAGGAATACCCACAGTGCCAGTAACTGGGTGAGCAGCTGCAGGCTGTGCCCTGGGTGGGGGAATAGCTGGAGCCCCAGGCAAGGACCTGCCCAAGTGTCACTGCTGAATTCAGTGGGAGGCTTTTCCTTACTTTGTGTGTTCCAGAGCCTGTGTGTTCCCTCAGTGCCTGGTACAGAGCAGTGGGATGTGAAGATGTGCATGGACACAGAAGGTCTCACATACAGCAAGAAGTAGGAGGTGGGCGAGAATACAAAGGTGATGACAGCAGTAGTCCAATGTTGTCTAATTTATCTCTATATCCACTTATTTGTACGCTGTGTGTGTGTAAGTATGGGAAGACAGTGGAGAAGTGGGAGAGTTTTTGGTAAAACTGCCCCACATTCCATGCTGTGCTGGCATAAAAGGAGAAGATCACTGATGTAGGCCAGCTTGGAGGACTCCTTTTAATACCAGTAGTGGTGGTGTGTGTAATGTACTATGCAGGAACACCAGGGAGTATCTTGGAGATCTCTCAGTGCTACCGGGTGACTGTTGGCACCCAGCCCAAAGCTGATGTGCAGTCACAACCATTCTGGAATACTTGGGGAAAAAAAAGAAACCTGAAGTCTTTCTTCCTCCAAGTGGAAGTCAAGTTATAGCAACATGCATGACATGATCAAATAATGCTAGTTTCTGTGTAATATTTAATGTCTATGTAGAATGGGCTGCTATGTATTGATCTATATGTGAAAAATAGATAATAATGGAAAAACTAACCGTGTTTCTCCATGCACTTTCTAGGAAAGAAAAAACGAAGAGAGTTCATGCTTATTTTTGTTTAGATCTGACTTTTCACGAATGAAAAGATGCAATTACATGAATGTGTGGTGGTTGCACATAACTGTGGTGGGTTTTTTTTCTGTGAAGATGAAAATGGACCAACTGCTCTTGTGGTAAGTTATAACTGGCAAAAAGCAGTAAATATTGCTGAATAGAAATGGCCTCTCTGTCTAGAGAAATGTTAAGTGTCACAGAAAGTCGTTTCTGGAATCCATATTTCCAGCTTTTTCTTCTAGGCATCAAGGTTTCAGTCTTGCTGAAATTTTTAATTTCTGTGCTGTGGAAAGAATGGGAGAGTTACACGAGGCTTTTTTTGACAAGAAATCTCTCCAGTCCCGAGGATAACCACTGTAAAATTATATTCACTCAGTTGATCATGTCAGAACAGGCTTGTTCTGGTGAATTTTCAAACTGCTTTCAAGGATTGTAGCCCAGGATATTAACAGTTTAAATAATCTAGATTCACAAGTATTAGGGTAGATACAAAAATACTCAAACAGATGTAGTATTTCATTAATACTAAATCAAGCCAATCATTGGAGTTAAAGTTTGTCTTTATTTGTTTGTTAGTTCTGTTATCCAGGGGTCTGATTTACTCTCTCACATCCAGAAGCATCTGAATCATCCTCTTAGCTTGTGCGAGGCAAGCTTTTTCTGTACTGGGGTCACTGGGCTGATGGAAGCAGTCTTGTAGCTGTTATTGGTTTATTCTGTATTGACAGTAAACATTTTACTTAAAGATCTTTCTTTAATAATATTGAAAAAAACCTCAAACCTTAATTTGCAGGAATAATTAAATTCTAAATGTTTGCTTCTTTCTGAAGTAATGAAGTTTTAAATGAAGGATGCAAGCAAAAAGCAGAAGGGAAGAAGTGAAAACGCTAGAGAAGGGGATAATGGGGTTTGTTTTTAAATTTTCTTTTTTCATTTCACTCAGGCATTGCACATAACTGTTTTCTAGGGCAGGAAGTAAATTATTTGGTAATAACTGTTACCTGATATTGTTCGTGAAAACATAATAAAACCAGGAAAATGGTACCCAGTCTGCAGCAATTGGGAACCATCAGATGACTTGGACCAGACCCACAGTATCATGTATCTGATATTTGACTAATATTTTTGATAAATTATTCATCCTCAGCTACTAGGAGTTGAAGATAAAACAAAAAAACTTGCTTGAAATTTTGAGGATGGTCTGTGGCTTATCCCTCATCTCCACATTGCTGTTCAGAGCAGTGGTGAGAAGGACAAGTGTTCATGATCTGTGGGTTTTTAAAAGCACAAAGCTGTGAAGTCTTATCACTTCCTTATCTTGGCACCTGCAATTCTGTGCCCTTCTGTGTGTATCTGATGAGATAATAACCTATGTCTCCCTTAAATGTAGGGATTGAGAAATAGGGTACAGCTGAAAACATTCGTATCAGTTAAACGGGGCTCTTTGTGAGTGCAGCTGTGAATACTTTATTTAGGAAAGGCAGCCAGAGACAGAGGGATATGAAAGGCAGTGCCTGCATTCTTAGCGTCTTTGCAGATTCAGCACAGGTCTCAGTTATTTTTGATGCTCTAAAAACTGCTTCTCTCTGCTTAAACCGTCATAGGAATAAATCCAAGGATCCTCTTTTACCCCTTTTGCAGAACTGCACAAGCAAGTTTGGAACACAAGCTCTGTGAGGAACGGCTGAGGGAGCTGGGGTTGTTTAGCCTGGAGAAAAGGAGACTCAGGGGTGACCTTATCACTCTCTACAACTCCCTGAAGGGTGGCTGTGGTCAGGTGGGGGTTGGTCTTTTTCTCCAGGCAGCAATTGACAGAACGAGGGGACACAGTCTTAAGCTACACCAAGGGAAATACACGTTGGATATTAGGAAAAAGTTTTTTGTAGAAAGAGTGACAAAGTACTGGAATGGCCTGCCTGGGGAGGTGGTGGAGTCACCATTCCTGGATGTGTTTACAAAAAGACTGGATGTGGCACTCGGTGCCATGGTTTAGTTGAGGAGTTAGGGCAGGGCTTGTACTCAATGATCTTGGAGGTCTCCTCCAACCTAGTGATCCTGTGATTCTGTGAGTTATTTTCCCTGTGCTTTCTGTTTCTGACTTTGGGGTTTTGCATGCACTTCTGTGCAGTGAATCCAAGCCTGTCACTGCCTGGGAAAGTGGTTATGCCACCGAGCTATTAGCTAAAAGTGCTGCAGCTTCTTCCAGCTGGGCTTCAAAAATAAACAGGAGTCCTTCTCTGGCCGTTCAAAGAACAGCTGCAGGCAGCCAGGATTGTGAGAGGAGACCTGGACTGTCTGTGTTCTGGACAGAGAAAAGAATTTGGATCAAGTGCAGTGGAAAATGTTTCCTCTGAGATAACTAGCTGGTTGTCATCCTTCATGCCTGCAGCTTTAGATAAGCTTGGCTTTAACTCCTGTTCCTCCCCAGACTTTGTACGGGAAGCGTTGGATCACAACTCTGAGATTTGGATTCCATCCAGGGGAACCAGAGTCCTGAAAGGCAGACGTGTCAATGGGCCACTCCTGGCTATGCAGGTTTCTCACTGAGCCCAGTGACTTTAAAAGAGGCTCTGTAGTAAATTGTAATTGGGTTTGGTGAAGTGATCTGGGGCAGTTTGGAGGTGGCTATTTATGGCACACATTGAGTACAGTCCCCAGCGTGAAGGTTTCGTTATATAGCATTTTGTCCATCTGTTCTGTGATTATTTTTTTTATTTTTTCCTTCTGTGTTGGGAAAGAAGCTAAAACTACTTTGGGATTTGTTCTTCTTCCTTGCTGCTTGTCTAAGGGGAAAAATGAAGCGAAATATCATGATTTTAATAGGAATTTCATGGATTGGCAATGCTCTTTTTTCCAATTAACATTTGAAGAATTGGGGTTTTTTCCCATGTCTTCTTTCCCAATCCTTTCAATGCCAATTGAAAAAAAAAAAAAGGCAATTATTATAAACCTTTGCTGGGTAACTACTAAAAATTAAGATTTACTTACTTTGGCATAAATTCCCATGTTACCATTACTGCTAGCAGTAATGGTAATTGTTGGTAATTGTTTTTATTTTTCATGCTTTTTTAGCACAAAACCTTTGAATTCATCATCTCATTTCTGACAATTTTCTGTGTTAATATGAGAGGAGGTCTTCAGAAAGCAGTGCAACAATGCAAGTTATGAGATTCTTTGAGAACTGTTCGCTTGAAGATATAGGCAAAATTAATTTCTATCCTAAAGGGGGAAAAGAGAGGCTGACCAGATGCAAAAGTGGAGTAGCTTTGAACTTTTTATAACAGATGTTGACATTATACCTACAGAAGCACTCAAAGGACAGCACAGTTATATTTTTGCTGAGGTTAAGAAATAGGCTTGCAATTGGAAATTATTAAAATTTTATTTAAGAAAAGTCAGTTGAAGCAAAGATATGCAAGCACTCTATAATTTCTGTTTGTGTAAACTTGATTTATTGACTCTGTGCAGTGATCACTGATGTCCAGGATAAATATCTTCTGGCTGCTGTCATCTATGTTTTTGTTGCCTTCAAGAGGCTTTCTCACTAAGTTCTGATTAATTCTGTTATTTCATAGGATTTTCAAGTACTTTGCTTGATTTTGGGAATTAATTTTTCAAAAAATTAGAATGTTACTTTCTTGTGAATCTTGCCATTTGAGAAAAAGATGAATGTGACATTCTTCATGTGAAGAATGGAGTTACCAGTTCAGAAGTGGTGTTATTAACAATTGTTATATTGCAGTATGAAAATTAATGTTTTTTAATGCCTATAATGTCTTTCATCCCAAAACCACTTAACAAAAAGTGAGTCAGCTGTCATCTCCTGGATGGTTTAATGCCTTGGTAATAACTCTAAATGATACTGCATGCAGATGAAAGAGCTTCACTGACTGACATGGATTCACTGGGGCACCTGGTGCTTTGTTTCGGGAGGAAAAGTGCCATGCTTGAAAGGAATCCATGTCAAGATTACACCTAGAATCTGGGATCAAAAGAAGAGGAGACAAAAGACTTTTCATGGATGTCTTCCAAGCCATAGTTTCATGTTGTTATCTTGCTTCATCTGTCTGTGATAACAATGGAAGGTAAGTTGGAGCATGTCATAGATTGCAGCTTGAGTTGGAGCTGACAGCAGGCAGCTGGCTCGTGTGGAGTTGATATCCAAGGACATGAGGAGCCCAAATCAGGTGCATAAACACAGATACCAGTGGGATGTGAAATGCCACAGGGAGTTTTGTTATCTGGATGCTAGTTCAGGAGGGACGTAGCTCTTCTTGATGTCCAAGCCCATGTAGATTGTCTTGGACTTCAAATGGTGTCTCAAATATCATCAAGTGCTTATGATGAGATGACGGAATTGCGCTCCATAAGGTGCATGAAGTCCAGCTCACTCAAGAGATTGGATTCAAAGTGTGTGATTGCCATAATGTGGTTTTTTTGCTTGAGTCCAGGACAAATAAGACAAATCACTGAGGGGAAAATGCAGGAGGGAGACCTGCTGGGTAGGTGTCAGTCAGAAGTGTTCTCTGTTTTTTGTCCTGGATTTCAGCTCAAGTGAAATAAACACAGGGTATCACAAGACTTTGTAGTGGCCCTCAATAAAAATCACTGTGGATAAATCCATCCCCACAGTATGTTAATTATTAGGATTCAATACAGAGATCCAGTGTTATTTCCTTCTCTAAAATGGCCAGTTGCTAAACTATGATTTAGAGTGCCTCTCTCTTGAAGGCAGATCATAGAATTTTCTGCAGATGCCGACTTGGGTTTTGTTTTTTATTTCTGGCAGTCAGTGGTCTATTTCAGTAGTTTTTAGTCCTGAATTTCCTAACATTCTTAACTTTTTTTGACTTAATAAATAGGAATAATATTTTTTCCCTTGGAATATTTCACCACTTCCCGCCATGAAAACCTACTAGGATGTTGCAGTCACTCTTCAGTGATGTAATTAGATCAGTTGTAAGAATAATCCTTGAGAACTGGTCTCTGAAAACTATTTTCAGTCAACAGAAGTGGTTGTCTAAGCTTTTAAACCTTGAGGCAGGTTATGGTCTTGGCTTTCCCGTCAGCAGAAGTAATGCAGTAATGGACTGAGGCCTGCCAGGTGCTTTTGGCATAACTTTCAGAACATGGTGGTATGGGCTTTTATTTTTTTTTTATTTTCCAGCTTTACTTAGATTGATATTTCAATTGCTTGCTGTAGATTTGCTCCGATTTACAAGATTACATGACTGTCTAGATCAGATAATTTATTCCAGTGTAGGAAAACAGACATTAATCACACCATCTCTGTATTTTTTCAGTGAGGTAACAGATTAGGATCCATATGATTCTCTGGCCTTGGCAGGGTTTTCATGAGTGTATAAATTTTTGGGGGTTTGGGGTTTTGTTTTTATTTTTTCTTCTTGCTGTTTCTGAGACATTCTTTGCAATATGGCAGGATGAAATGAGGAATGCTGAGTCAGTGAAGAAGGGGAGAAGGGCTAGAAGCACAAACAATGCCTAAGTGGAATGAGAATGCCTGGAAAACATGAATAGCCCTATCTAAGCTCTTACTTCAATTCTAAAATTGAAATATGCTGCCTTGGAATTATGCTCTTTTTCACATCTCTATTCTGCACCTTTGGGCAATTATGGAGCTGTCAAGCACAGCCAGATTGTACATTGTCCTCACTTAGCTGCTGATTTGTTCCAGAATCAATATTGAAATATGGTGTTTCAAAGTGTTACTTTGACAGACCTGCATAATACTGCATGGTAGCAGCATCCGAGCACGCCATGGAAGCAACAACCCCAAGGGTATTATTCTGTTTGTCTTCAGGTATGTCTGCTGCTTTGTCTTGGCAACCAATGTCTAAGTGTGACATTAAATTGCACTTGTACCCATTCTAATAGAGACCTTGGATTGCATGAGGAGTTGTGGGCGGAAGAGGAAATGTGGTTTTTCAGGTGGTTTCTCAGGCCCCGTGCCAGCCTGTGTGACACACAGAGATGCAGGGTGAGCTGTTCCTGCTGAGGTGAAGCAGGAGGCTCCCTTGGGCAGTGTTGCCTCAGGTGGGAAGGGTTCCTGCAGCTGCTGGGGCAGCATCCTGTGTAATACACACTCTGCTGCCTTTGTTCAGTGTTTGAGAGCAAAGCAAGCATTCTTGAGGCATCAAGTGTGGAGAGCAGGTGTGGTGAAGGGCGTTTTTCCTTGCTCTGAGAACGTGTGTCTCATGTATGTTGCACTGGGTGGTTGCCCTGTCTTATCTCTCTGCATTTTTGCTGTGAATGCATTTTCTACAAATCAAATGGAAGTTTAGCTGTTCTACTTCTTTTTAACTCACAGGCAGTGCTGGAGTCCTCAGGGCTAGTTTCTATCTCTATGAGCTGCAGCCTTTACAACTCCCTAGTTTAGTGAAACCTTTTTGACCTATTTCTTGGGTCAGGGCTGAGATAAAATATAACATCCAAAAATGCTTTTTTCCATTATGTGATCATTCTGCTCCCAAAGGGGAACAAGAACAACTTTGAAATAATGTATTTGGAAGAAATACTTGGGGGAACCAAAAGCCCGGACGCAGTCAGCCGAATTGCTTTTAAAAAATGATAATGTACTGCTAATTCTGACATTATATAATCTTAGTGTATAGTCTTAGTTGGAACTGATTGGTTTCCTTCTGGGAGCAGAGACTTTCTTATGTGCAAGAAATGTGTAATCAGGACTTGGTAAGTGAAAGCATCACCTGGTGAGCTTGAGAAAAAAATCGATGACTTGTCCAAGCTCTTATGTTAGAATTAAATTTGAGAAATGAAACAATTCCCAGGCATGTAATATACCAAGAAAGATTTTATAAGAAAAGGCAGTACTTTAAAAGCTTTTGAAGCAACCCAGGAACCAGAGTTTTCAGTAGCAGAGGAGGTTGAACCATCTCTCAGAAGGGTGCTGAAATCCATGTAGTTCACTAAATCTACTAATGCATTCTTTCCCCATTTCAGTAAGTCTGTGCAACTTTGAATACAACGCCTTTTAGCCAAGATAATTATTGGGCCCATATCTTCTAAATCCTACCTTGGGAGACATATTATTGTCATGGTAACATAGCCAAAGCTTTTGCTGCTAGCTCAAGATAGGAATCTGTATTGTTTCAGAATGTATAGTTGGAGCACAACTTACTGAAATCATCAATATTTATTCAGCAGATAATATCTTCAGACAGGCTGGACACCATCTGTCACAGTCTGATTTGATTTTATGGTCACAGCAAAGTGAATTGACAGTGCGGAATTTTTCACAGAAGTCAGCTGGAAGTGTGTCATGGTTTTCAGGTAAACTTGTTAAATGTTGTAAATTATGGCTGTGCATTCATGTTATGTAAATGGGGAGAGTACTCGCTTGAGGGAGGGGTTGGTTTCTGTTTGTTTGCATCCTGAAACAAGTTTAAATTCCATTTAGTGCTCTACTGTACTGGAATCATTTCTAATTGAATTCTTCATACATGCCTTATGTATCTCTGCAGGGAAAATTGAGCATGAAATCATTTGCTCTGGAAGAATTACTGAATACAGGAAGTGGCAATTTTTAAAATTAAATAAGACTTGAGCAGTTCATAGTATTAGGTTCAGATGGCAATTTAGAATTAAGGTTGTTTTCTTTTTCATAGTAAGCATTTGGTTTATGGCACCTTTAGCCTTTTATGTAATGTTTTGTATCATTAGAACAATAAAACACCTGTGATAAATTTATTCAAAATTACTTTAGTGCATATTAGGGTATATTTATTTGCTAGAGTTTTACAGGACATGCAGCCCTTGACAGCAGACAAAGCAGTTTCAAAAATGGCAGTAGTATTATTGTGTGCTGAAGTTATTCTCTTGAATAACTGTGTCATCACATACGTGTGTCATCAAATAAGTAGTAAAATATTTTTCACTAACAATGCAGTAATTGAAGGTACAGATGGAATTGTTTCATGTACAGCGAGACAATCCTGTTTCTCTAACACTTGGATGCTTGAAGTTCATTCCCTTTACTGAAGTGAGTACTCAACAGTCCAGCTTTGTACATCTAATTTAGTGCTAGTGAGATATATGTGCATTTTGCTGTTTCATGTTTATAGGTTTTCTATCGGGAAATCCTTTTTCTAATGATGAGGAGTGTAAAGGTTTGTACTCTTCAAGATTGTTTATTCATGGGTGTGCACATTTCTCGTGTACCAATGCCTGTATTGTTGCTGCTCAATGCATATCTGCTAAGATTTGTTTTATCCTATTTTAAATCTTCATTTAGAAATGTATGGGGAGTGAAAAGCACTCTTGACTTGAAGAAACATTTTTTCTCAATCTGCTCTTGAGTCTTTATATAAACCAGGATTTCAAAATCTAAAATAATACATTTTGGTCAGATAGCCATTGGATTTTGTCCTTGTTTGTACAGTGTACAAGCAAGTGATCAGTACAACTCCTTGGGTCACTTACTGTTGATCAGTCTGTCTTTTAAGGATTCTTCTGGTGCATCTGTTGTGCTGATTCACTGCCTCTTTCACTTAAAACCCCCCTTGTGAAAAAATTAATCAAGCGGACTTGTCAAACAGCCATGCCTTGCCCTATGATATCACTGCCCATTCTCAATTACCAGATTTCGTCTCCAATTACATTTTGTAATTGCAGCATCTCTGTATTGGTCAGGCCTTATGAAGTGAAAAGGAAGGTTTAGATTGTGCTTTTCAACCTCAGAATTATATAGAAAGCTGGCATGATGCTGATCATAGTTAATTCTCCATCTTAGTTTAGTTTTGTTACATTTGTTCCCATGTATAACAAAGTTAAAGAAATCCTGGGATTAAAATGTGCGCTTCTTCATGGTATGGCAGAGAAGACGTAGTGGAAGGAAAGAGGGTGAAAGAAGGGTTTTAGGAGTATATGTAACATTCTTAACCTTTTTTAAAGCCTATCTCAACCATTAGATAATAACAATGTGAAAAATGTAATGACTTTCAAGGCCTCTTGATGGAGATGAACAAAAATCCAAGATTATTATTGCTTTTGTCTAGGATAAAGTCCAGGCAGCCTTCAGCAGTAATCCATGAGAATGCATAAGAGCAATGAAAGTGTTACAAATTTTTGGATTTTGTTAAAAGCTAGTTGAGAAGTTCAGTCCAGTGGAGGGTTGTATGGCAGACAAATGAGAGCTGCAAAAAAGGAGTTTGTTATATTGCATCCTCAAGCTTGAAAAATAAATTTGGAACAAAGACACTCTTGGATTTCAGCACAGTGGGTACATACCTGGAGAAACCAGCAGTAGCTGATTCCATGGAGAGCCTGGCACACACCTTCACTGTTCCACTGGACAGTGGAACATTGCATCAGACTGGAATCATACAAAACTGTGGCTGAAAGTGATGCTAAGAAATCCTTTAGTTCTGGCTTTAGCACCAACTTGGGTGGAAGAATATGTTCAGAGATTGGTTTGTTGCTTTATGCCTTAAAACATGAAGATGCTAGCTGATCATGTTTGTATTTTAGTTGGCCCTAATTTAATGTGATACAGAGCAACAAGACCCCTGTAAAGCAGGCAGGGCTGAAGGGGGTGTGTAGCAACTCTTGAACCATTAAGCCATCACCAATTCCAGGTTGCTTTAATATGCTGGATTGCAAACTGTGGCAATTCAGGAGTTGTTACATTCAGCCCTTCATGCGGCAGGCTCTGGGAGAAATGTGCTACCAGTTTTCTCTCATGAAAATCAATGGTAGAGGTACAGTCTAGCTTTCATCTCCTGGGCTACACACTGTATGCAAAATTTGCATTTGATATGAAATTATTTTTGTACTAAGGAGGACCAATACTGAATGCTTCAGAGGCACAAAGAGGAGGTCCAAGAGCTTAGCTGAAACTGATTTAGTTGGCTCATTGTGACCTCTGTAGCTAATTTTGTCCTGTAAGCATCTGTTCCCATCCAGTCGACCTTAAATTTAGACCATACCCACTTCTGGCCTTTTCTGTCACAGAGAGCATAGCCACCAGTTAAGACTGGGGCAGCTATTCTGGGAAACTGGTGCAAAAAATGATTTGTTTAAATTGTTTGATGCCAATCTGATGCACTGTGTCAGGCCATTACAGTATTTAGCTGAGGCCTCATTCCAGTGGGGAATGCATTTTGCGGCATCTCAGCGTATCTTGGCCCAGCCAGTAAAGCATCTTGGGAGGACACTGTAATCACCTGAGGGGAATGTAGAGAGAATTGGCGTTGAGCTCAAGGATGCAGCATCCCTTGGTTGGGAAAAGAGGCATTTGGAAAGCCATTATTTGCCATTAGATACATTGTTTCAAGGACAAGTGTCCTAATTATGCTCCAAAGCTTCTGTCACTTCTGCAGAAGCCTAAACTCTTTGTTTCCTCTCTGTTTCTCCAATCCCACCCCTGTAATTATGTCAGAAGCAGCCACCCTTAATCCCTTCTGCACCACTGAGTGGTCAGTTAATGGTACTTTCAAAGGTATTTTCCTGACTCACACAACACAGTGGGGTTGTTGGGTTTTTTTTTTCCTAGAAAACTTAAATTTATTGCATCCTGAATGTTTTTTTGCAATACAGGAAAATATGTGTATGGATATACTTTTAAGGAAAAAAACACCTTCAGAGACGTAATTTCATTCTGGTATTTTGACAAACAATAGTTAATTGTTGAAGAATACCAGTATTGAGACCAGTAGCTTGACACATTAAAAGTATCTGGCTTATTGCTTATTTCTGCTGTGCAGGTGTTTGCAAACTGCAGTGGAAATTGTGCCCTGCTTCTCTTTGTGCCTCCACAGGGCACTGGTGACAATGGCAGGGCATTGAAGACGTCTTCTCTTAATAATATGTAGAGTGTGGGGAGGACTTTCTGTGGTGATTGTTAGCTTGTGTTAGAGTTGTTAAGTAAATGAGGGGGAAAAAAAAGAGAACTGTGTGAAAGTTGGAACTATAGAATTTTTTCTCGCTGCAAGTAAATGTGTTCAGACCTTCATGCATGTATTTATGTATGCAGGAACGATACATGAATCAAAACAAAAACCTTCACAAAAAAAATAAGAACATGCAGGAGAAGTGGGCTGATGGAGAAGGGGGAGTGGAATATGTAGACAAGAATGGGCAGCCAATAGCTCAGGGGCCCATCAGAGCCATTGACTTCACTTTGTAGTTAGGTTAAACGATTTAAATGTTTATGTGTCATACCATGTGTCAATGTATGGGCTGTTGAAGGCACTTGGTCGGCCCTCAGAGAAGCAAGAGTTACCTAACATGGGTTAGATAACCTCTGTGTTCCAGTTCCTGGTCACACAGGACTCTGAGTGTTTGGCTCTGGGTGTGGTAAAACCTGTGGAATATTCAGACCACAGTGGCAGGAAAAGTTGCAATGAGTTCCTTGGTGTTCTTTTTAGCCAATGAAATTGATATACTGAAGAAAATGGTTTGTTTTTTGAAGGGGTATTTTGGCAAGATGTAATGTCACCTTAATAGGAGGAAAGGCAAAAAGGATTTGGATTGTTCAGCCTGGAGAAGTCTTTGGGGTGACCTGACTGTGGCCTTCTATAACCTGAGGGGAGCCTACAGGAAAGAGGGAGAGGGACATTTTACAGTGGCCTGGAGTGACAGGATGAGGGGGAATGGCTTCAAACTGAAAGAGAGCAAGCTTAGGTTAGATATTAAGCAGAACTTCTTCACTGTGAGGGTGGTGAGCACAGACATAGGTTGCCCAGGGAAGCTGTGGATGCCCCATCCCTAGAAATGTGCAATGCCAGGTTGGGTGGGGCTCTGAGCAACTGTCTAATGAATGACATCCCTGCCTGGGGTTGCTGGAAATGGATGATCTTTAAGGTTGCTCCCAACCCAAATCATTCTATGATAATATTTCTGGTAGCTTTTATCCCAGCCTGATTCTCATGGAAGTGCAGTAGCCTTCCATTGTACTTCCTTTGCTGTTTAATGTCAGAAGAGAGGAGACATCCTGCAGTCTGATATGTGAAGAAGAAATGTTACCTGCTCAATTTTTAAACTTGAGGGCATCAGAAGTCATCACCAATTCTGCTTGGTTCTGTGAGCAAAAAATGCAGTAGTTCCTCTGTGCAGTAGTAGTTTTTAGAAGTGGGATTTGTGGCAGTCTAGCAGTGGGCACCACATGCTGCTGGAGGGGAGATCTTTAGCAGGTCCTTTGGCTTCTGAGGGACTCAAAGAGTTGCACTGCTTGTTCATTCGAGCAGTAGCTGTGGAGGAGATGTGTTGCAATTTTATTATTTTTTAAATCCCTCTCCCAAGCGTGAAACTCTCAATTGAATTTTAAAGATGTGGACATTTTTTTTTTTTTTAGGGTGATAGGCATTTATGCCTTTGTATAGCAGCTAATGTAAACAAAAGAGGAGATCCACAGTGCTATTACCACCTTCCCTCTGTACTGCAGATGTCTGAGCTGCTGCTGGTTAATGCTACAGGAGACTGCTCAGCTTCCCCTTGCAGGCTGCTCTATCCCCTGATTCTCCAGGAGATACCGTGGCTGTGGCTGCAGATTAGATTTTTTTCTCTCCCTCCCCCTGCGAGACCTCTGTGTGCTTTGACGTCATGTGTGCTCCTTTCAGTTGCCATAGCAGCCCCATTCCCCAAGCTCTCTGCCTGTCTCCTCTGGTAGGTTCCACAATGGTACAGCCAGCATCACGCTGCACAATGGTTTCCAGGCAGTGAAAGAGCGTGATTCAGCAAGCCACTCTTCCCCCCCTCCCCTTTTATTTCATTATTATCAGACATTTTGCCTCCCCTCTTTCTGTTCTCTTCTACCCTCTCCCCCAGGCTTTTATTCAGTCCTTTAAACGAAAACGGTGATTTACCTTGAAACCAACTGCCCATCTTTTTCCTTTCTTTTTTCTTTTTTTTCCCCCCCGCTATTATTATAAATAGCCCTTTTTTTTTCTCCTCTGCACTGTTTGGAATGTGATTTAAAAATACCACCTAAAGTCGCAGTTTGGGGAAAAGGTTTCTGGACGAGGAGAATAGCTCGCAAGCAAGGAATGGTAGGTGGTTGATGCTAATATTCTTTGACTAACTGCTTTTGCAGGGTGGGGTGATGAATATTGATTGCTGCTTGAGGAAAAAAATTATATATTAAAGCAGGGGAGAGGGGGAGAGAGAGGTTAATGAAGTAAACTGCTAAGTGAAGCAAGAAGGCTGCACCTGTCCATTTTGTGGCCAGAGAAGCATCATTTTCCTGCACCCGGCTGTGTATGAGCTTTAATGTTTGGGCGCTGCAGGTGAGCGGCGGCCGTGAGAGCAGGGCAGGGGCACGCTGTGGATGGGAGTGTGGTGGTGCTTTACCAGCTGGCTCATGTAAACAGTGGGGTTTTACTCAGCCTCATCACCTCTAATGCTGCCTGGGGGCTTTGGGGGGAAGGAGGTGTCTTGGCTTGCAGTTCAGTAGAAAAATTAGGGTGTTATGGGGGTTATATGATCCGTACACAGCCGTATAAAATTTGAACGTGGAAAAATAAGGAGAGGACAAGGAGCTGGAAGATTCAGAGGACAGAAGTCTTGGCCTTTTGCAAAGTGATTGAATGCAAAAAAAAAAAAAAGCGTGTGTGTGGAAGTGTTTGGTAGACCTTGTCGGATGTGGGGGTGGGGGTTGTTTTTAAGAAAGTAGCCTTTAATCATCACTCTTCCACATTACTTGCATTCAAGTGAACAACTCAGCCCACTGGATTTTACAGAACCACAAGAGCTTACAGGAGAAATGTTTACAGCAAGCTACGGGCCAGTTATTTTGCAAAAGAGAATTAACAATCTGTAGATGCTGCAGTGAAATCAATGTTGCTTTGCAGGGAAATCCTCTGGCAGAAAAAGCTACTGCTACAGGAAGAGATGTTGGTTATGTTTTTTCCAGCAGAGCGACATTATTAGAAATAATAGAAATTTGCCTTGGATAATTAAGTGTTACAGCATTGTTTAATAAGCAGGCGGTGCTCCCATGATGGGCATGTTTCACACCATTCGTGTGCTGGGGGATTGTCAGCTTGTTTACATGGATTCCTTTTGCTGCATAGCTTCCTGGTATCCTCAGTGCAACTTTCCCCTCCTCTGATATGTTCACTGTAAGTTTTGCCAGAGGCTTCTGCAGGGACAAACTGACGCTGTGTGAAAATACAAACTTTGAGGGAAATTATGGAATGGAGTAGAAATTTATTAGGAGGAAAAGGCAAACGAGTGTATTACAAGTGATCAGAGGAGTCTGAAACCAGCTTGGTGGAGGACACAGAGGTTGTCCTGCGAGCCCAGCTTCAGAAAAAGAGAAGGGTTAATGTAGAACAGGCTGGTGTAGGTATGGCACAGGGCTGTTTGTCTTTGCTCACAGGTAACCTATCTTTGGTCCCCATGCCTCGGGGAAAATGGGGTGCACCAAACCTCCACTCTTTTAACCTTTTTTCAGTACATAGCTGTGTAATCACCGGAACACTAGAACAGTATTTTCTTCTGTGGTCCTCTGGCTGTCTGGTCTGTTCCTGCTAGGAATGGTGGCATAGGAATACCTTTTCAGTTGGCTCAGCTAATGACTTTGTCTTACAGAGATGCAGATTTGACCTCAGCCATTAAACAATATTCTTTTTCCCTGACTCTCAGTAAACTGCGCTCTTGCTCATAGCTCTCTCCTGCTGTTTCAGAATATGCATAGTTTTCTATGGTGCTATTGTACTTAGGGTTTTGTTGAGGAGTATTAGGATTACAAGGATGTTCCTAAATAGGATAAGGACAGAATCACTTACCATGAAAAAGAAGTTGACTTCAGCTGCCTGTCTGCCTGCATGGAAAACGTCCTTCTCATTATTAAAAAGCTCCTTCAGTGCACACACACGTTTCTATGAGCAGACCGCAGGGATGAGTGTTTTCTTGTAGGTTTGGGGTTTTTTTTTCTCCTGCTGTCAGTGGCTGGCATGTTTGCAGCTGTTTTTTAGCAGTGTAGCAGTACTTGATCAATATACCTTCAAACAGTGTTACAGTACCAAATCTGGCTTGGGAAAGGAAAGAGAGAGTTATCAACATTTCACTGCTATGGCATTGGAGAAGGTCATAAAGTTCACTTGTAGTTTACAGTTCATTGCAAAATTCATCCAATTTAAGAGTGGGCTAAAGCAGGCCCAAAGGAGGATGGTTTTAGCATTGCTTTTGCAGACAACATCATAATTTTCTTAAGACTTAGAAGGCAGAAAAGCTGCATTTAGGGAAAGGCCTTCAGCTTTAAAATTGACAGTCTCTTAAACTGTTGTTCAGTGAATACTGCCAGTTCCTTGGACAATTCCAAATTACAGAAGATATCACTGGCTTGTTGATAAATTTTCAAATCCAAGTAAATGTTTGGGTTTTTATTGCAAGCATTCTATACCCATAGCCCCTCCCATTCCACTGATTACATTTTAATCTTATAATAATAGCTGTACTAGAAATTATGTCCTGAAAGTCTGGTGATTGCAGAATCACCACAGTTGCTGTTCTGTTTTGTCATCAGGAGTAAAGGAGAGAGTCTTCATTGGACTACAATACCAAATATACATACAGATATATAAATTCTGACCTTCAGTGCTCATATTCTGCTTGTGATTCTTGCCCACTTACTGTTCCTTTTCTAGGATTCTTGCACACTTACTGTTTTGAAGGAGGCTACTTGCAAGGAAGATGAACCCTCATTAAAGGACCACCAGTGATTAAAGTGGAAATCAAAAACAGTACAGGGGATGGGATGGAATTTCCCAGTACTCTGTCCACTTTTTATGGAAGTTACACAGCTGTCCTTGAGCTGCTCTACTGGATTTTAGCCTGATTGTTGTAGCTTTGTTAGCAAGCTTTAGAATCAGTCTGGGCTAGTTGTTAGAAGAGAAGGGCAGGAAATTCAGGTCCCAAAACTTTCCAGTCTTATTGGTTTTTTTATACAGTGAGATTTTTGGTGGAAGTTTCGGTGTATGAACTCAGTAGTGGTGGTGGTCTGTTCTCAGCTTCACTTCTCTACAAAGGATGGGAATTCATGAGCTTTAGTGTACCCTATGATCTTCCTGACTATGGCTGGAGCACAGGGCAGTCTCTTTTTACAGCAAGAAAAAGGAAAAGCAACTGTTGTATTTTTAGGCGGGTTCTGGGCTTTTTTCCCGCCTGAGAACAGGAAGATGTTGATGACCTGTAAGTGCAGCCCCTTGCTCATATCACGGCAGTGACATGGGAAATTTAGGGTGTATTAGGGCCTGATCTAGCACAAATCTTTGGATATGTTGGACTCTCTCAGGACTTTTGTGAGATAATAATCGGTAGAAGCTGGAGGTCCAGAAGAGGCTTCCAGTCAAGTCAATAGCTGCTTCTCCAGGATTCTACACTAAGAGGTCAATAACCCAGCAAATTAGGAGCTGTAATTTGAAGGGGGCGTTTCAGGAGCCTGAGTTGGGCCCTTTTTTTTTAAGTCGTTGTTGTCTCATGAGGACTTTTTGTTTTCTGTTCTTAGTACAAAGTTTTAGTTCTCTTCTGAGATACTTGAAAGCATGTTAGGATACAGGGGTAAGACAATGTTGCTCAGACCTTATACTTGATAATAATCACTTAGAGTTTTTTTCAGCGGTTAGGTACCAGAACACCATGTTTGATTGTTCCATCTCTTGTTCATTATCCTAATACCACAGCATTTGCTTTTTCCTACAATTCTTGATGTTGTCTGTAAGTTTCTAGGCTGCATGTGCTTTATCAGTTCAACATTTTTGTCACATGCTTAGTTACTTGTTTTTTAGGTGGTGCTAATTTGATAAACAGCAGAAATTCTCATGCCTTTCCTGATGCCTATATGTATCCATATCACACAGTTTTTAAAGCTGTTAATAATGTCATGAGTCAAATTTAATTTCCATCCCCAAGTATTGGTGGCAGGTGACTGTGTCCATATCTCAGCCTGTAATAGGTAAAGTTTCTGCTCTTCCTTACTCCAAAGAAAAATTTGAGGATCTGGCCTGAGAAAGACAGATAGTATAGAAACAAAAATAAGTATTTTAGATCAGTTTTATGGGTTTTTTTTTAGTGCCATCTGTTTCAATTTGAACAGTCTTGAACATGTGCTCTTGAGCACTAAGGTCTTGGATCAGTTTTATGGTTTGTTTGTTTTGGGTTGTTTTTTGTTTTGTTTTTTTTTTGGTTTTGGTTTTGGTTTTTTTTTTGCTGGTGGGGGAATAACTGTGATACACTTCTCCCATTTAAACAGCACTTCATTCTGCATTATTTTCTGTCTCCTGCCTTTCTTCTTTGTGTGGAAGAAAGGAAATTTATGGTACAGATACTGCCTGAATGGGATGCATTATGGTATTTTCAGAGGAAAATCTAAAGTCTTTGTTATATGATGTGCAGATATTGATATTCCAGGTTAGTTTAGTTTCCTGAAATTTTCTATGTCAATCAGACTTGAAAAATAAACCCCAAATATTTCTTTCTCTTTTTGTGCTTAGGGCTAGTATTAGAAACCTGTACCAACAGCAGGCCAGACTCAAATATCAGCTATGGCAACCCATGCATGAAGTTGATGCCTTTGAACTATTTCCTATAGATGAGACATAGCACATGCTGTGGTGAGTCAATAATGTATTATTTTATTAAATCATGCTTCTTGGCAAAAAAAAAAAAAAAGCCCAAATGCCAAAAGATGCTTAATGCCAAAGTGCTTGTTGATTTTTTTTTTTTTTTTTTGAGGGGGGAGGCAGGGAAAATTAAAGTTGCAACTTGTACTAATTTTTAGTACACATTAACATAATGCTGTCATCTTATAATGAGTTTTCCAAGTGTGTAATTTCTGCATTGCACAGTTATCAGATGGAGCACATTCAGAATGTGGTTTCAGAGAAAATGTTAATACATCAAAAGAATTTTAAAAACGACACTACACATGCAGTGTCTGAGCACTATTTATAATGGCAAAATCTGTTTCACTACTGCAAAATCCACAATTTTGGTCTGATTTTTGTGATAATGTTTTCCATCTCTTGGATTTGGTGTGGTGGGTAGAGGAAAGGTTGTTTTGTTTCTCTTTGACATGGCTGAAGAAAATTGTGGGGAGTCATCACAGATTTTTTTGACATACATCTCTTTATCCTTGGACAGAAAAATAGTGTGAACAGTGATGAAAATCAAGCAGTCTTTTTAAGAATACTTTGTAGCTTTAACTATTAAGTCTGCTAATAATTTCAATGCATATTTCATGCATAATAAATCATTTTAGTTCTGATAATTTCTTTAGGATGGTTTTGGCGCATCTTTGGGAGATGAGGGATTGTTTTCAGATTTCTCATGTAGTCTCAATAGAATTGCTGTCAAAAATGGTAACTGTTACACCAATAAGGTGTAGCTCCAAGTCACTGAAATGTATTTGTAAGGAGATGGAACTTTTACTTGTAGATGTGGCACAAGGGTAACGTTAAGGGCGATGAAATGAAAGCTCTGGTGACACTTTCATCCGTGATGAAGCTGATGAAAGAAAACTAAACACGTGTCAGTTAAATCTATTTGACTGCTTTGAAGTGAGATGAGTCTCAGAAAGCAGTGCCTACTAGAGTGCCATTGAGACAATTTTGTGTTCTTTGGAATCTGGAGAGTTTTCCAAGGGGAGAAGACATACACTGGACCTGGGCAGTGATTTGTGGCATGAGGAGTCACAGTCTGGGTGCTCACATCCTTGACTTGTGGACATCCAGTGGTAGCAGTACATTTATGTCGAATTTAATAACCTTTTTTTTCTATTGTGATATTTTTAATTTCTTATGGCTTTTAGGGCCTATTGTCCTAAGCTTATTCTGATTAACAAGACAGCCTTCATCTTTGCTTAATGTCTGGGCTTTAGAAACTGTGACACTTGAGCCTTTTGCATATGAATGGGTCTGGGTGACTTTTGAATTTACAATGAAGCCTGAAACTGTATTTTTTAAAAAATTAATATTATTTTGCTTTATTTCTGTTTAGGAGCATACCCATAACCTACTAGTTGTAGATAATGAGAATTTAAAATAAGCTGGCAACAACAAAGTATGTATGATTTATGGTAGTTGATGGAGTGGTGCAAATAAAGGATTTTGTTAACATGTCCATGATGAACGATTGCTAAACAGGCATTGCAGGAAATTTTTATGGTGCTTTGTACGTGTTAATACAATTAGCTGATAGTCATGACAGCTCAGTTCCTGCCACCATTAACATTATTAAAATTGCTGTGTAAGTAGAAAAATCATTCCTAAGAAGCTGGCTGATGACAATCCCCACTCCTGGAGATTTTGTATTTGGTAGTGTATGTGGTGCTAATTTTGGAGCACAGTGGTACTGCTGTCTACAAGCAATGTGACTGGATCATTTGTCCCCCAGGTCACCAAGATGTCTTTATCTTAATGTTGCAGCTGTTGGTATTTGCTGTGTGGTATTTCAAGCAATTTACCAATGGCTCTGTTCAGGTTACTTTCAGAGTTCAGTGCTCACCTAAGTCACCTCCTCCAGCTCTGTTCTTAGATTTAGGGTGGGTAATCAGTGCAAACACCAGGTTTTCAGAAACAGCATATGAAATGTGTCAAAAGAACTCAGAGATATAGGGAAAGAGTTGCTTGAGAAGTTTCCTCCCAGATGACACAGCATTAATAGGCAAAATCAGTTAAATATTTTAACAGAAATTAAAGACTGAAGTGTCTTGTTGTGAGGCTACAGCTCCACAAAAAAACATCTGTAGGTGTCTTCAGGCATTTAATACAAACCTTTAGCATGGATTTAAAGTTTTGTCTGTAAAGGAATTTGGCATGCACTTCTGTAAACGTGTGTAGCAAATGCAGTTTGAAATCTGGGGCTTATGCTCTGTGTGGGCTCTCTCCTGCTAATATTGCTCGTTAAGGAGACAGTTTAATCATATAACTTTATTTTGCACTCAGCAATTTCTGCTGATAAAAACACAAGCTTTGCAACTGTAGAAATTTTATATGAAATCAGAAACCACATCTAAAAATTAGCATATAATTAGTGAAGCTAAAATAACTGTCAAAATCTCTTTAAAATGGTCAGGAAAAGTAGCATTTGGAGAACATAAGTACCTATCAATATTCATCAAAGAAAAGAGCAAGCAAGGAAAAAAGCTTGGGATGTTCTGTTTTACAAAAACCTAATGTTAGTGCTGTGGGCGATGGGTGTTTTTTAAAGCTGAGTTAGTAATTTTATTAGAAATCACTTGAGAGAAAGGCTTTGACACGTCTATACAGTGCCTGGGATAAAGGAATTTTGGGTGGTTTTAAGTGCTTGAAAAAAAGCATTTGAGGATCTATTTTATAGTGTCTTGGCTTGGTATCTTGCTAGTACAGTCACACTTTTTTTGGAACATTGTGTTGGTTCTTCTTATGTTCATCACAGGTGTTAAGCGCATGAGGAAAATCAGAGGAACTCAGAGCACAGTTTTCACTGAGAAACTTGTGTTCTGCTCCTCTGCCTAATAGAAAAAACATATTTATATTAAATTTGCTGCATATGATACATGTAAGAGCTTATTACCTGTTACTGATGATGGCAATGTAATGTGCAACACATTTCCCCTTGGACTGTTGCCTGAGCCTATTTCCAAAAGCTATTTGTCATGTGATCAGCTACATGCAAACAAAGGTTTTCCAGAAGTGACCTCTAGTACTCACCACTTCAGCTGCTCACCTTTCTCTACTTTTCAAAGGGGCTGGATTTTTTCCAGACAGTGCTGGGATCTTCACTTTGGGTTATAGACTTTACAATGGAACCACTTGATCACCTTTTATTTCAATAAACTTTGCTTAGAAATGTCCATAAAGGCAATTTTCCTACCTTTGCATTTTCTGTTGTTGCTGATTATATTTTTTTCCCCTTTACATGAGTTTTCTTTTTTCATGTCCTCAGGATATTGTTTTGCAGAGTGTTTTCACTGCCCTTTAAACTCAGATAATGTTATGTGGGTTTATGCTATTAGTTCTTATTCTGATTAATATCTCTTCTCCCCCCATCCTTGATTTATCTTTAATTATTTCTACAGCCCCTAAGATTGGTATTTTTAATTAAATTATGTTGAAATATAACATTGTCAATTCATGCAGTATTTGGGTTTTTTAATGCCCTGAGCTAAGTATCACATACATGTGAGAAACTATGAGCTTTTCTTTTACAAAATGTAGGCTTTTTGTCTATATTACTGAAAAGAATGAAGCTTGAGTGTGTGAGAGAGAGAGGCTTAAAAAATGCACAGCCTTCCCACCAAGACTATTCCCTGGTGGTATATTGGAATTTTGAGATCATATAACATGGGTCTAATCTTGGGACAGATAGTCTTAAAAATATGAGTTTTTATTTATTTGGAAATTAAATATTTGCTATCTTTCTAATGCTATAAAGACACACACATACCTTGTGTTATATCTATGTCTCTATTCCCCGGTAGTTGAAATGGGCCAGCAAAGGTAAAGCTATTTGCAAATTTAAAAAGTGAAAATGAAATTTATCTAAAAAATTCAGGTGCCTGGTGTCTGTCTTTGAGGGATCTCCAGTTGTTTAGTTTTGCTCTGGAATACTGCTGGATCAAATGCTTTTGTTCTGCCACTTGTCAGTCTGAGCTTACCGAAAAGGAGCAAGCTTAATTTATGAGCTTAATGCTTTCCTGTGTCAGGTGTGACCTGTGAATATATCCCATGAAATATTTGTGTCTGCTGTATTTTTTGAGTTCCCAGTGGAAAAAATAGCTCTGAACAACCTGCCAGGTGAGTTCAGTGTTTGTCTGGCTCTTCTTCCAACCTTATGGAGAATATCCAGCACTATTGCTGTGGAATATGAGAGTAGAATGTCAGACAGATCTCTTCTGAACCTTTGAGTAGATTTCCAGTGTGATGCTTGTGAGCTGCATTAAAATAATTTTAATAGCCTGTAGAAGAATAAATGGAAATGCCAAATCGATAACAAAAACACCCGGAATGGTGCCAGCGGAAAGGTGGAAAAGAGACTGAGACAGCAGTAAATTCAGCTCTCCTCATGGGCATGGATGCAAACCCCTATTATATAAAGTGGTGGGAAGTGTTCTGTGACCACAGGGTGAAAGGTTTTGCCTGCTTCCTCTTCAGTGTGGTATGTCTCTGTCAGAGATTCCTTGTCAGTGTGGCGTGTCTATGCCTATTTCTTTGAGGCCTGCCCTTATCACAAGTGCCTTTGCTTCTCACAGTGTGTCAACAGGAGTGGAAACCTGCATACACCATGTAGTACTGCCAGCTTTTCCTCTGCCGTGGTGTGCTTTGGAAAGGCTGGGGAGCACTGACTGTGGGTGAAGGGTGCTGCTCTTGCAGAGAGGAGCACCCACAGTGCTGGCAGCACCAGCTACTGCACCCCTGCTCCCTGCACGGGGATTTAGGTGGAGCTGGCTCAAGGTTGCAGTGTACCAGCTGCTCTACAGGCATTAGGAGAGCAGCTTTAAGCTCTTGGGCAGTCATCTCCCAGCTCTAAAAGGGAGTGAAGGGAGCCAAAGATGTGTAGGGAGTTATCAGTGCAATGCAGCAAGTATGACATGAAAGTCGTGTTCCTTCTCTCTTAACTATTGTTGGTGGTATGGAGAGTGGCAGACATGTGAAAGAACAAAGGCAAAAATGCACAGTGGAAGATTGTCCAGAAGAGTGAGGTTATCCAGCGGTCATCCCCAGTCATTGTACCTCCACAGCCTCATGCACAGCACTTGGTATCCTTCCTGCATTGGATGCAGATGGAAGATTGGCAAGAGGAGAGGGAACACTGCAGGCCTGGTGCAGTACTTGTGCATTCTTAATATGTTCAAATTCCTGGTAGAATTAATAGGAGCAATTCACCAGTGAGGACTTTGAGGAGATGTAATTATTAAATAGGCATTCCTGAGCTGCTGAATGTTGAATAGCTCTGGATTAGTTTTATAAAAATCTGATGCTGAGGCTTACAGTTTTTAATCAGTTTAAAGAAGAGTAAGAATATAAGAACTGCCAGTAGTCTCACAGGAAAAATCAATCTAGAAAAGGCTTTCTCGGTGGCCATTAGCTAAATAGTTGGAGAAGTAAGAACAAGACAAGCAGTCACCAATGGTTCACTTGTTGTTTCCTCCTGTATTCTGGCAGCCTGACTTTTTCAGGGATGGAAATTATTTATTTGCCTTAAAAATTCTCTTTCCTAATTCAGCATTTTCTGCCCAGTATGGGTTTTATGTGCTCTTTTCTAGATATTCAATATGATGATCGAGTTCTGGTTGCATTGAAAATGCTGGGATTTTGTGTGTTTTAAAAAGTGATGTTGAGTAGACATATTACTCCTATTCTAGGAAAAAAACCAAGACACTTCTTGGGTGAATTCACTGTAAAAATGTGGTGGCTTTAAAAAGACTATAAATGTATAACAGAACCCTGATAAGATGTTCTGTTCCTAGGAGGTATGAAATCATGGCTAAAGGTAATATTTATACAGCAGGCTCTGGAGTAATTTATTTTGTGTATAGCTTTGTGTCAGCATGGTTACTATCCCAAGCTGATTTATCTAAACCAGTGCAGCAGGTAGAGTAATACAATGGTTTGGGTTGAAGGGACTTTGGAAGGCAGAGCCTTCTTTTGCTGAGGTTACAGAGACTTTTTGATTTGCTTCCTTACTGCCTTTGTTTAAAAATCTGACTCCAGTTAGGTATCCAGCTAGTGGGGCTACTTTCCTTGGAGCAGGTGTCAGTGCTCTCCATTCTGACCTGCCAACACTGCATGGAAGAAGACATAAATGGGAGGATTTTCTTGATTTATAGGCTGTTAGGATTGAAATAGAGCTCACAAGAGAAGGCAGGGTGGAATTAATTACCCTGTGATGCATAGAGTGGACGTGATGGTTTTTCTTGGTTGCAGAACCGGGTGAAATAATGACCTAAAATGGTATCCAAATGTTTCCTGTTCCTGTATTCTCAAAACAGTTGTTTCACTGAACATAAGTGCTTACTGTTATTTGTGTGTATCACAATTTTTAACTTCACTACTTCATACCTTGTTCAAATCAGTCTGAACACTATATACGTGTTTCACCACTGAAAATTCAGTAATAGTGTTTAAAAATTGGCTTCAACTCTTAAAACAGGAACTTAAAGGGCATGTGAAAGAGAAAATTGCATTTTAATGCTGGTTTTCTTGAAACAAAATATTCTGAGATGTTCCTGAAAAAGAACTGCATAACTTAATTTTGAATCATAATTACTTAAATGCCTGCATTAATTTTATGTTAGATTTCATTTATCAGCATGTAGATAAATGTTTCTGTAGCATTATGAATGCTTGATTTGCTGTTGTACTTAAAATTATTTTTTTTTATCTGCCAAGCTGTGCAAAGAGAATCTCATGGATGTCTTCCATGACACAAAACTGTCAAAAAATCTCCACATGGTTGTACAAACAGCAGTGATCTATAAACCCTTTTATAAAGTGTTTTGAAGGTGATATATAGAGTTTTCAATGTAGCAAACCAGTAGTGCAATTCTCTTCTTTTATTTTGAGAATTTGGAAAAAATAAAGACAAGCTTGGTTTTGGCTTCTTTGGGCAGTTGTTAGTTGAGGTTACCTGCATGGCTGTCAACAGAGCACAAAGCTCAAACGGTCACATGGGAAGCAGTATTGTCAGAACTGAAGTATTCAAAAGCCTGCAGTGAAACCTTTAGGCTTTAACCTGATTTATTTTGATTTTGTGGGCTTGTAGGCCACCTGTGCATCTCATAGTTAAAGTTTACTCTGGAAATCAAAGAGGTATAAAACCAAGAAGAACTTGGTAGGACCATGGAAACAATGTGAAGGTAGATTCTGGTGGAGGTAGATGCTTCTTTAGCAGGCCAAAGGCAATGGGGACAGTTTTTAAAACAGCAAAAAGTATTATGTATAAAATTACTCCCTAGAGCACACAAATTGAACAGTAGTAGCCCCTTGCATGTTACAATGATTTTTATTGGGCTCTAAGTGAAAAAGAGAGGACAACATTTAGTGTATTCTAAGTCTTCTGTGAGAATTTGACTGCCAGCAACAAAATCCAGTGTAATGATGATTACTAAAATAAATTTGACCTCTGACTTCACACCTGGAAATATTGCAAGGAAGCTTTGTACTGCTCAGTGATCTAATTTTAATCGTCTGCAAGCACACATCAGTTTAATTAGCAAGCCTACTCCTCTCTGATGAGACTTCACCTGGAGTACTGCATCCAGCTCTGGAGTCCTCAGCGCATGATAGACAAGGACCTGTTGGGGCAGGCCCAGAGAAGGGCCAAAAAGATGATCAGAGGGCTGGGGAGCTTCTCCTGTGAGGAGAGGCTGAGATACTGGTGCTTCAGCCAGGAGAAAGAAAGCTCCATGGGAAGAGCCTTCCAGTATGGAAAAGGAACTTCTAAGAAAGATAAGGATGCTTTATAGTAGCAACAGGACAAGGAGAAATGGTTTTCAGCTGAAGGACAGTCTATTTAGAGCAGATATAAGGAAAAAGTTTTGGGATTTTTTTTTATAATGAGTGTAATGAGATACTGAAACAGACTGCCTAGAGGTGATAGATGCCCTATCCCTGGAAACATTCAGAATCAGTCTGATCTGGTTGAAGATGTCCTTGCTCATTGCAGGGGATTAGAGTAGGTGACCTTTAAAAGGTCCCTTCAAATAAAAAAGAAAGTAAATGAAAGCTTGGCTCAGTAGATAAACCAATAGCCCTGCAGTGGCCTAATGCTATTTCACTGTGACTGTTCATTGAGCAGCCTGACCTAGCCCTGCACATTTCTTCCCTTCCTCAGTGATGCCTCATACAGACTTGGGGGTCATTAGGCCTCAGGTTTTTCCTACCCATCCTGCTGGGTTGCAAAGCCCAATTGCTTTGATCTTGTGATGTGAGCTACTTCTGTTCCACCACCTACTCCATTTCTTGCTGCTCCAGATAAACACTGCTTCTTTTTTAACTTTGCAGTTTAAGCACTGTGTTAAAATACATGTCATTTTCACAACTAACACGGTTCTCTGCGTGCTGGATCTTTCTGCAGAGGTCGGCAGAACTCTGGTTTGGATTCCATTCAGAACTTTTGGAGGGATGTAGAGAAGGAAACTTGCTCTTTTTATTTCAGCCATCAAGGTTGCCAGTATTTTGCTTTAGAATCTCCTTGTAATAAAAACAGATTCCAGAATCAAGTTATTCTTATTTCTGTGCCTTACTGACAAACCCGTTGTACCTCCTCTGCATCCACCAGCTGTTTCTTCTCAGTGTCCAGTCTTCTTCAGATGCGTTGCTTTGTAGTTTCATCTTTTGCAGTCTCTGTGTTAGAAACTGTCCTTGGAGAGGTTTGGTGGATGTTTCCCAAAACAGATGCTCAAAGTAATACTGTATGGAATGCCCAGAAGAGCAGCTGCATGATTTTGGGTCAGATCTGCAGGCTTATTCTGTGTCTAGTACAGCTCAAGGTGATAAGTAAATGTGATATTAAAACTTAAAAGATGATTAAATGATATCTTCAAAACAATAACATAAAAATTCAACTTCGAGGGAAAAATTCAGCTTAAACATATAGAGCAAATTCAGACAAGCAGGTCTGTACCTGGAAAAGCTTGGCTGTGATGAGACTGTGTTTTTAATGGCCATGCTGGAAAAGAAATAGATTTCCTTGCCTGGGATACTCCTTTATTCAGTTAGTAAATCCAGACCAGAAATCAGTGGCTGAGTCACTGGACACCTTGTCTCTGGATAGGGAAGAGGGAGAACAGACAGGAAAAAAGCAGTGTACCTTTGTTCTGCAGGATTTATTTTGCTGATTTCTTTTCCTGTATGAGGCACTTGCTTTTGACACTTCAAATTTATGTTATTTATTTCCAATCCTTATGTTCTAGTGCAGAGCTTCCACTTGGAGCTGAGAGTTATCTGAGGGGGAGAGTGCTATGACTGCCTTCTGTTTGTCTGTGAGAAGAATGTTTCTGTCCTCCAGGAATTCTGTGTTGGAGCAGTGGGCTGCAGTTTGGAAGGACTGTGTATCACTGCTCTGAAGGACAAGCACATGTAAAAATAACTGGCTCAGCAGCCAGATTGAGTCAGAACAGGGATAGATGCAGCAAGGTTGAGGCAGAATGAGTTTTAAACAAAGGAAGACTTGTATTTAACCGTGCCATTATGTTGGATTTATAGCTGTTACATCATTGCACCTAATGAGCACATGAGGAGCTTTGTGATGTTGAATATACCTAAATCCATGGAGAGCTTTTTCATGTTTATTTCACCTCCATCTGATATTGTTTATAGTAACTTTAATGAATATATAACTAGCCATAAGCCCTAAAATGTTAATCTATATTCATGGTGAATAATATTGGAGTACCTCTTGGTACATATCATGGTTCTACATTAATAAAACTTTCTGCTTTTTATTACCATGCAGGAAAATAAAACATGGTGTCAAGAGAGATTTAAGCCAGTATTCATCTCCAATACTGTGTTATTCTGAAGATGTATAACATGAAATTGATGCAGAGAATCACTTTGTTCCTATATCAAAAAGAAATATTTGGGCTCAAACCTTCTGCTAAGCTAGTAAGTCATCAGAATGAATAAGATTTTCATTGTAGGTTTGGTATCATGAGTTTATGTAAAATACTGGTTTTTAGTAAGTGATGTAAGCATTTTCATTCACTTAGGATGAAGCCCAAAATACATCTGCCTCTTTATCAAAAAGACCAGATGCTGCTATAAAATTGCTCAAATTTACCATCAGAAAATGGTATTGTGCTTCTGTTTTGGCACTTAGTCTTATACCGAGTTATTTTTTTCATGCTATTTATCAGCCTTTTAGTGATGGCTTCCATATAACACATATAATGGTGGTTGGGGGTGGACAACTTCAATGCTGGGGTTTACTGAAATTTTTTTGTTAAGATATAAAATACTTTAAATTTATGGAATACAAAGCTATTTTCTCAGGATACAGAACTTGGCTCCTATGGGCCTGTGGCATTTCATGCTATTTTCAGTGCTATAGAATTTTATGTCTTAATTGTCTATCAAAGTGCATCATCAGCATTGCATATTTGCATTGGCTTGTCAGTCCTGTTTTTTTTTAAAATAAATAGAATATGTAGTAAATCATAACTGGCTTTTCAGAATTAAAATTAGGTCAGTGGATGAATTGATTTGTCCTTGCATATTGTAAGTGTGTTTGTTTGCAGAGTACCATGCTTGTTGTAACAGAGGGATTAAAAAAAAAAAAAGGAGAAGAGAAAGTGAAGATGGTGTGGGACAAAGACAAAGGACAGCAACTTTGACATAGTTGTTCTTGGAGCCCAGGTTTGGATGCTGTACATGACATCCTGCAATTTTTTTGCGTGAGACTTTCACACAGTCAGTGAGGATTTGTTAAACGTTCAATAAGTCCAGTTGACAAGTGTGCTATGCTTGCAGAACCTGCAGCCTAGAAACATGGAGGACAATGCAAAGGGTGTTTGCATAAGAGGACAGAAAAAGCCTGCTGCTAATATGACATTAAGCCTTTGTCATTGAAGTTGGTTGGTAGGACAAGCAAGTGCCATGGGAAAAATCTGCTGAGGGAACAAGTGCAATTAGTTACCAGCATTTGAATTATTCATCCAAGTTAGGACTTCAATCTGTTAATAAAGTTAGGAGTAGGAAAATATAAGTGTCTGACACTGGTGATAGTTCCCAATTGGCAGAATTTTGCCTTCAGCTAAGTTGTCTTGAAGATGGGAATTTGTTCTAAGGACACAATGGCCGCATGCAGGAGGGAGGAACCAGCAACCCACTGGAAAACCTTGTGACTTTCTGAATTAATTGTGGCTGAAACATCATCAAGGGGAGGAGATGAGCCACAGGTACAGAGAGAACCAGGCACATGCTGGTCCTTAACTGTGAGACATCCTGCTTGCTTCAGTAGCATCAGTCTGCTGTAGCTCTGTGACATTGTTCGTGTTCACAGGTCCATCAGAGGCCTGTCAGTACTGAGACTTTACTGCTGCAATTGTTCTTATTTTCCCTTTGTCTAGAAGGCATCAAATAGGCTGCTCTGTCAAATAATTTTGGTGTATTTACTTTCCCTGTTCTCCATTTTCCCTCTCTCATCTTGTGCCTGGGGATGGCTGTTGGGAGTGGCTGGTGAGGTGATGCTCCAAGAGTGCTGCAGTGGGGAGGGAATAGTGGTGGCACTCCTTCTGGGCAAGGTCCAGCCACACGAGATTGCCACAGCTGATTGAAATCTCTCGGTTTTACTGACAGTTTTCAACTCCTGTTGAAAATCTGGAGAGCTGTTTCCTTTAAGACTTGTTTTTTAATCTTACAGAATTTAATTTAGATTAAATAGTCCTGTTGGTGATCAGTGAAGAATTAATGTCTCCTTCAGTTCTGCTCAAATCCTGTTTGTTGATACAGACATTTAGCTTGGGTCAGTATTGGTCAACAGTGGATAACATTGGGATGCGTCTCTTCATCTCAAGTCTTGGCTTTTGCTGGATGTTCATTGTGGGGTTGTTTTTGTTTTGTTGTGGATTTTTTTGTTGTTTTTGTTTTGTTTTTTGTTGCTTCACACAGCGCCTACCCACACCCCCCTCCCAAGCATGAAGTGTCTTTTTTTTTGGGACCATGGAAAGCTACCATTGCATTCCCAGACACAACAACTCTGGACAGACAGCAGCACAAGCCCCCAGCTCTAGAGGAGCTTTTTAAAGGCACTTCATTTTAGCATCAAATACTTATCCTCTTTTTGAAAACTTTGTGAGCAGTGCCTTATCTAAACAGATTTTATATTTATTTACCTCTTCTGGTGAGCCTCTGAAGTACAAATTTGTGACAGGGTTGGAGGAAATGGAGTGAAATTATTTTCTTTCTGTTTATTGTCTGGAAATGATCCCGGAGTTCTGCCTTTATTTGTATACATTGTGTGTTAGAGCTTAAGCTCATAGAACACATTTGCAAAAGATTTAGGAGCAATGATTTGAAGTGATATTTGTTTTGACAAATACATTATGGCAGGTAAAAGCAAATTATTTTGCTCAATTCTTTCTGTACTATAACTGTATAATCTTCAGTGTTATGTACTTTTATAAGTCCTGGGTTCTCTTCTAAGCAAGCCTCTTAAAGGATTTCATATTGTTGTTTGATTAAAGGAAGAACTGTGCTGTCTAGGAGTTTCAAATTTTTGAGAGAATCTTATTGCAAATTTTACATCATTTTGGTAACTTGGCAATTTGATCTTCATAATATCATAGAATGGTTTGAGTTGGAAGAGATCTTAAAGATCATCCAGTTCCAGGCTTCCAGTAGACCAGGTTGCTCAGGGGCTTCATTCAACCTGGGATGTGGGCAGCCTGTGCCAGTGCCTCACCCTCATAATAAAGAATTTGTTCCTGATATCCAATCTAAACCTACCTTCTCCAGTTTAAGGCAATTTCCCCTTGTTCTATCACTATACACCCATGTAAAAAAGTTGTATACTCCAGCTCCAAAAGGCTTCAACTTTCTTGTAGCCCCTTTAGGTAGAGAATGCTCCAGGGATCCTTCCCTTCTCCAGGCTGAGAAGACCTAACTCTCAGCCTGCCTCTGAAGGAGAGGTAATTTAGCCTGTTTTCCAGGTTAGAGATTGTCCCAGTGACAGTCGTGTGTAGCTTATTTTAGTACACAGCAAACAGAATGGATTTGTATGAAAACTATTTTTATTTTTTTTAATTGGCCTTCTGGTGGTGACAGGTCACCAAATATGTTACTAGGTAATGTTTCTTGATTGACTCAGCTGCTAAATTTAATTTGCGTGTTGCCTCTTCCTGGCTGTAATATGGAAAACAAATGCAGGATTTAGAGAAGAGGGGATTAGTTATAGGAAGATGCATATAAAATCATCTCACACTGTTTTAAGAGTGAGCAATTGCTGGCTTGCGATTCAGAATTCATTTTTCTAATACGCTTATGTTAACAGTTTTATAATTAAGCTTCACTTAAAATTATAATAATAATTTCCTTTTCCATTCAAGCATAACAAAGCACTTAAACAAGCATTAATAAGCCTCATATCATCTTTGAAAAATAAGTATTATTGCCCCTATTTTATAGTTGGGTAAACATAATTGAGGGTAAGTGATTTAGTCTGAAGTGACAAATCCTGCACAGGGCACCTCCTGGATACCCTTAGAGCTCTGAGAACCTCAGTGTTAAAGTGCAGATATCAGGGTAGATCCTTGAGTGTTGAGGCTTAGGAACAAAAAACTACCTCAGCAATGCTTAATGTAGATAGAAAACCATGAAAACAACATGCATTGTGGCAGAAAATGCATGTGGGTCTGAGGTGGAAAAGACAGGTCTGTGGTGCATCACCCTGGGCAAGGGGGCAGAACTCTGTGCTCTCTGCTGCCATGGAGATGAGGAGCCAAGGAACATGTCCTGGAGTGGGTGACCACAAAAGCAATCCGTGAGCATCCTCAAAATCCAGAAAAGCGTGGTGGCCAATCCATTATTTCACAGCTCACTTGGTCAAAGTTTGTCCAGTATCTTCCAGGCAAAGGCTTTGTATGTAACCTCTCAATAATGTGTGCAAACAGAAAAAGAAAGCTGTCTAAGGTCAGTTGAACATTCACACAGGGAAAAATTTCTTTTCTTTTCGGAAGTTGATTGGTGGAAGATCGTCAAGATGCATTTAATGAATAAAAAACCTAGTAGAGTAAAATTAGACTGAATTAAAGCTATCTTTGCTGCCACTTCCAGAAATATATCCTCACCTGCACCACAGCAGGAAATGCAGACTAAATCATTACAGATCCCTCAATGGAAGGCGTACCACAGCAGGCTAGGAATAGAAAACCTTCCTTCCTTCAGAAGAAAAAAAAAAATAAAAAGAAAAAAATAGAAGCAAACCATCATAAATAGTGATGAAGCCACTGGAAATGAAAAGCCCACCTTTTTGGGGAAATGAAGAATTTCAATGTGACCAAAGACTGCTGTTGGCTTCTAACTTAAATTACACTTTGGTGTTGCTTTCTGTTATTTTCCAGAGATATCATCACTGTACCTATGTAGCATGTGTAAAGTTCACAAATACAGAAGTTAATGCCATTTACACTGATTAACAGCTTGCATCCCTGTGGTTGAAAAGGCCATATAATATATGTTGTCTATAAAATGCATATATATTGTTGTATAGCATGTGGAAACCTCTCTATTGCAAAATCAATATTACAAATTTATAGGCAAAATGTTTTGATATGACTGAAAAATCTTTTTTTTTTTGGTTTTCTGAGCAGCAATTGAGATATGAGAACATAAGGTTTTTCTAACAACTGTTTAAGCTTCATGTGTATTAGAAGTTCAAGTACTTGCCATATCTAAGAAATATTTGTCCTTAAACTATTTAGCAAAAAGAAGTTGCATTCATGAATATTGATACTTACCCACAGATTAAAGGGGCAATGACTCAGTTGGTATCTGACTGCAACAGAGAGAGCAAAAAATTTAAATTGTGCTGTCTCTTGGTTCATTTTTAGGAGTGAACAACTATGATAGGGAAGTTTTATTTTCTAATAGGAAAGAATATAATCCTTTTGCTGCATTGTTGGTATTGTAGAATAAAAGTAAAAAAAAACTGTAAGACTTCTAGGAGGTCTTATAAGGAACTGAATAAGCAATGTAATCAGGGTACTAGAGTCAAAATGGAAAAAAATAAAAATTTGGGATACTACTCTGCATTATTAACCTGCAGTTACTTTTGTTTAACCCTGATTTGAGATGTAACAGCATTCATTGATTACTGAAATTTTTTATGAAAAAAGTATTCAGCTGCATTCTGTCATTTTTGGATGCTTCATTGTTATTATCATCAGCATTTCTGCATGCAGTATTACCTACAGGACTGAAAAAGAGAGAGCTCTTTACCAGGATAATTGTACGCATAACTTAATTTTAAGCAACTGCATAATCCAAAAAAGTCCAACTTTAGGCGGTTTGAACAGTGCCTTAATCAGACTATCCAGGTACTTAAAATTAAGCACAGCACTAAGAACATTACTGCATTATGTTTGAATGCAAAAAACAGAATTGCAACACAGCAGAAAAAAAGTTTCTGCTGGCAGAAATCAGTTTTGTCTCCAGTGTACGTCTTTGACAACCTCCCACATGCACAGTTGCATGTACATCATAGTTTTATTCAACCACAGCAGTATCAGCATGTTTGTTGGCTAAAATTGATGAACTTTCTCACTGCCACTGCAGTTAGAAAAAGAGTGAAATAAAAGGCACAAGGCTGAAACAGAGCTCTCATTATTAGATACCAGACAGCGATAATCCCATCTGTGGAGATGTACAGCCAGCATCTGGGTCATGTGAAATACTCCCTCTCTCCACCCAGAAGCCTTCTAATGATTATTCATGATTAATTTTAAAGCAAGCTCTGCAATATATTAAGTGAATGTATTCTCATTTTTAGAATCCCTCCCACTGAACAGCATTTCAAGCAGCTATTATTATAACAATCCTGACAACTCCCTGATTAATCCTCATGCATGTGTGTCAGATATTGTTAACACTTAACTGGTCAAAGCTCAATCTTTATTACTCTCTGAGCCTGTTTCTTCATGCAGAGCCTGAGTGGAGCTGTCACACATGCCACTCTGTCAAGCGAGGATGCATAACCCATTCCCACTTGTTAATTTGTTTACTGACATGTGTCGTATAAAGTGCCTCTCTGAAGATGGTGGTGGCAGTTCTAATCGCTGGTGCAAGTGTCAGCGGTGGTGGCTGCTGTTCTGTAAGGATAAGTAAGTGTGCTGTAGATGTGGCACACAGAGCAGAGTTAGGAGGTTCCCGTTCATGTGCCCTGATGCTCTGCTCAGTCTGCCGTGACTGCAGTGCTGAGCACCAGTGGTCATCGTCTAGGCACAGTCTTGACCAGAGGAAGGGACTTGGCTCAAATACTCCCAGGAGTCTTTGTCCTGCTGCTCCTGCTTTCTGATCTGCTGTCATGCAGCAATTGCTGCAGTGGGCAAGATGGCTTTCATCTGGCATGTTCTGCAACTGGATCTTCTGAAACAATCTTTACAATTTTGGATTTGGAAGTGACTTCGAATTCACTGGCTGGGTTCTGTCAGTTAAGATGTGCATTTGTCTTCTTTCATTACAAAGTGAATTTTACCTGGATTGACCTGAAAATTTTCTGCTTGGGCCTTTGCTGTCTTTGGCTTCAGTCTCCACCTGAACTGATGCTCTTATGCTGTCATTAGCTATTATGTGCTGGCAACGCCTTCAGGTTTTTTGTGTTCATTAGCAAAAATACTTTGTCAGGTTATTTAATGTAATTCCCAGAAATAAGAAGAATGAAAAAGCAATTTTTTTTCTCCTTCTTCTCCCCTGCTCCTTAAAAGTATATGCTTCAGAGAGTTGATTTTCTGATCTGTCAGTATCTGTATGGATGACTAAGTATGTTTTCAGCAATGTGGCTGTACTGAATGTCTGCTATGGGAACTGAGGAATGCTGTCTCTCTATAGCCTTGCTAAGATAACTGAAGTAGAGGTGGATTCTATTCTTGCTTTCTCTCTCTTAAATTTGGCCAGGCTCATGCAGAGTGGGCTTCAGCTGTGAGTCTCTCCATTTACCAGCTCTGTAATAGCAAAGAACCTATTTCAGCACCCACGTATGATGGTTGTCACTCAACACTTGATGTATTAATTTGGCTTATTCAAGAACTCTCGTACTTCATCAAATTTCTGGGTATTGTGTAATCATCTTTTTTTTTTGGTGTTGTGTCTCTGTTTGTAATAAGATGATAATGCATGCTAGCTGTAACTTTATATATTTATCCAGCTAACATTAAAATAGAAGTGGAGAATTGAAGAGTGGCCTTATTCTTGAAATGGAGGATTTCACTACCAACTGTTCTCTGATGTTACAAAACTGAAATCCAGGTGAAATTTGAGTACCTTTTTCAAATGCAGGGTAGTAGATGAACTTTAGCTGTAGAACTGAAGTTGAAATGTGTGGGCATATTGCTTTCACACTGAATGAAGTACAGTCCAAATCCAGCATTCCACTGAACTAGCAGGGTTCCTTTCCCAGTATGGCTCAGAAACGAGACCTAATACACACAAGTAGCCCGACTGATAACTTGCATTGCCTTGGTGCAGCATATCTGCAGTTTGGACATTTTCATGCAAAGATTTTTCACTCTTCATCTGTGAGGTCTTACACACAAAACCAGCTTGATTGCATGGCTTCAGCAAACCATTTGCAGGTCTTAAATAACTAATTTTTGTCTATTTGTGTGGGAGAAAAGGCATTTCATTTTCTGCATTTTTGCTGGTACTTCAAGTACTGATCATGTTTTCTGTGTCTTTGTCCAATTACAGAGTCCTTTCAATTTGTGTGACCTGTTGTTCTATGTTTACCCTTACTGGTCCAGCTCTTGCTTTCCTTATCTTGAAAATACTTTTGTGCAGGCTGGTTAATACAAGAAGTCTCAGTTCTCTGAGGCTCTGCAATTATGTGTTGCTTTTTGCATCTTATAGCAGAGACTTTCAGTACCTCTAATTTTTGTCTAGTTAGCTATTGCTGGGATTGCTGGGACTCTGGGATGTCCTCACAGGACTTGGTGTTTTGTTCTGTCAGTCTGCAGCTAGAAACACTTTTTCCCTACGTTTGAAACTCTTTTGGTCGCCACCATCCATTTTGATCCTCCTTGCTAGTTTCATTCATTGTCTTTTGTTGCAAGTGGTAAAGAAACCTTCACTTCTGGCCAATTCAAGAGATTGTCAGAAGTAACAGAGGTATTTTTTGGCATCTCTCAGCTTGCTTTGCACACACAAAAAAATAAGTGAATCATCCCCATGGAGTCTCCTTTTGATGTAGCTGAAATAGAAAAAAGTGTGTGGAATGAGAGATGATTGGCAGGCAAATATCAGTACAAAGCAGATTAAAAAAATTTGTTTAAGCTCACAGAGAAACATTGATTCTAAAAATTAGTTTTAGACACAAAGGCCAATATGAAGAAAACTGACAAAAGTCCTGCAGCAGGAAGCTGAATATGTCTTCGTGCAGCCTGTGCATTTGTAAATTCATAACAATAGCAGCTGCTGCACCAGATAGACTCTCTGGTTCACTCACTGTCCTTTCCTGTGAGAAGATAAGAGGAAGAAAATGGGAATTGCATTATGTTTCCTGTTCCTGTTAATTTCAGATCTGGAAAGGGCTTCTGCTTTACTCTGGTAATTGGGTTACATACTGCAGAAGACCAATATATTTTCATGATTAATAATCTGTTTTGGCAAATTATGTCTTTCTGAAAAGTACATGGAAGACACTGCATTTTAATCTTGGAATAATCATGGCTTGCTCATTTATAAATATGCTTCTCTGCTCTTGCATAGAATGTGCATAAATCACATTTCAAACATGAGATAATCATCAGCAGTCAGTAAAAAGATATTTCCATGGCAACAGTTGCTAAATTGAACAGTGCATTGGTACCTCCTCCCTGGTTTTGTTCAGAAGCCTCCCTGACTTAGCTCAGATAGCATCTACCTTACCCATGAGTAACCAAATAATCATACCTGATAAAAAATAACCTCACCATTGCTTGTGTAACGAATTATTAGAGCACAAATTAGCAGTAATTCCTTACTGCCGACAGTATTGGGCATCACCCATCTGCACTTTTGTAACTCTCCATGAGCTCTGTTAACTTATCATGGCCTTTCCCCATGCCTGGTGGAGTTGCTGTAATTGTATTTTGAGAGCTCTGGAAAAATCATCTGGCCTAGATTAAAATCTGACCATCTTCCTGGTTTCTTCTCGAAAGAAAAGAGACATGGAAGTGATGGCACTTCCCGTGGCTTTATGGTATGTCTTGATTTTCTTTATTTATGTCCAGGAAAATTGCTGTTTTAAGGAATGAGCTGAGGTTGTTCAGCAGACATTTGGAGGTTATTACTCCCACATGTGCAGGTAACATCAGACTGAGCATGAGGATTACAGGATGATAGACACTGGGCTGATGTGAGGGCTACTCCTTTGATACCATACTTGATGGGAAATTGTAAGAGGGACCGAGGCAGGTCAAGAGGGACCTTTATAAGCGCTCACCTGTGATGGAGGGTTAGAAAAGAAAATTGAGCTTTGTTTGAAAGAACAGTCAACAGCATCTTTCTGCTGTGCTGTTCTCCAGGATTAATTACTGTCAGGCAGTTTCTAAGCATAGGCAATATTTTGTTTTTAAATCTATCTTATCACTAGTGTGAACTAAATTTCGAATCAAAGTTTTCTAAAGAAGGGCTCAAACAGGCAGAGAATTAACTGATAATTTTTCTTTCCATATTTTTCTTAGGTATAAGCTGCAGGAACATATTTTGAATTGTCTCTATTGAAAGAGGAAAATCTCTTTGCTAGCATCTAAAATGTTTCCTGTTTACAATGCTTTTCCTGAGTCTCAACCCTCTCAGTATCCTTTTATTTTTTTGTTTTGTAGGGCATAAATTCATGTGGCCTTGTTCCATCTGCACTGTGTTCTATTTCACCTCCTTTGTGTGAGCTGGCTTATCTTGTGCCTTGTCTTTATCTTGGTCTGTTCTTCTTTCATCCTGAACGGGAAACTTGAGGACTGAGAGAATGGCAGAGGCAGACCATGCTTATTCCTGCAGCCTTAGGAATCTGGTGGGAAGCTGAAATCTGCACGGTTCTGTTCCCTGTCTCCTAGATCTATCTTGAGCAAAGGTGAAGAATATAGATACTAAGGCATTCAGAAACATTTTGCTTTCCCTTTGGGGGCAGTTGGAGATGTAGAAATGGACTCTCTAATGGGAGGCAACTGAGGAATAGATGAGTTGCTAAAGGACTTGGGTGCTGTCATGTGTCAGGGGTTTTAAAATCCTGTGTGTCTCTGACTGAAATGAGACTGTTCAGGTTTTTTGGTCTATGATAATTTCTGAAATGAATGTATAATGTTTAGCAGGTCTTAACTGATTTTGCACCCGCATTATTTTTTCTTTTATTGGAGAAGTAAAGCTAAATTTAGTCATTGTTGGTCTTCATTAAGAAAATGGAATGAAAAATCTCAACTGCCTTTAACTGTCCCTGCATCTCCAAGCCAGGTAATTTTGCATTTCCGTCTGACTCTATATGTGATCAATTGTGCTTCAATTGCCATGTATGAAGAGAGTTTAATGAAGTTTACCCTGGCAGGATGGAAAGCTGTTAATATGGCCATTCTGAGTTGAGGGGGTTGTGTGATTGTATTCTTATAAATTTCCTCACAAATCTAAGAACAGCTGTGTAAAGTCACAGTTTCCCAAAGAGCACCATTTTCTTCTACACTGAGAGAGCTTATCCATGTTTCCTGGCAGCTGGCTGCTCCACTGAAGTAAATTTTAAGAGGCTGTTTTTCATTATTAAACTTGGAGGATCAGGGACACTAATAATACCTGTCATAATTAAACAAAAAAAGTCTGGTATTGGGATTTCTGGAAATAGTTGTGTGAAGCTACTTCAAGTTTAGATGGATTAACTGATTTTGGGATGATTTGACCATTTGTGGGTTTTACCAATGTGTGAAAACTTACTTTTTTTTTAATGTTCTTTTTTGTTTTATTTGCCTGCTGGGCTTGTGCCTTAAATTGTGTGTGGAGTTCACAGATGTACTCAGCAATATTAGGCATTTCAGGTAGAGTTATCTGTAATTTAAATATCCAAATCCCTGTTTCCAGGGTAGCTTAGCATGGGACGCATCACCAGGAAATCAGACAGACTAGAAAACGGGTAAGCAGCATGGGCAGAAAAAGCAGAAAAGGGAGATTGTAAAAGGTGTAGTTAAAAAAAAAATAAAAAAGAAAAACCAAGAAAAAGAAAAAAAATGAGGCACAGAGGAAAAAATATACTGAAAGAAGGAATGCATTGAATTTGCTGAGGCAGTAAGCAAGTTCAGGAATGGAATTAAGAGGGACTGAAATTGGTGAAGACAGATACCATCCCCTCTCTGAATTCTGTGTTCCCCCACAAAGCCTTTTTCTCCAAGCATTTCAGATGGACGATCCCCTTTGTCTCCTCTGTCTTCCTGTGGCATCTTCAGTCAGCCTCTGTGTTCTGTGCTCTAATTCCTCACTCTGGTGGTTTGCAGTCCCTCCAGAGGAATGGCAGCTGTTGCCAGCAAATGAAGTGGGTCTGTGGTTGCTTTGTGTGAGAACAGGGCTGGTAATTTTATGGGTTTTCTCCTTGTACCTCACAAGAATTAAACCCCTGTTGATGGGAGCAGAAGTGAGCTCTGCTGGCTACTGCTGTAACTCCCAAGGCCATCACCACTTGCCGTAGGAGAAACATACCTTTATGAGACCACAGCAGTGATTTTATCTTTGGCTTTTGTAAAGGTAAACATGCAAAAACTGGGTAGTCTGAAATTCCTGCTTTGTGTCTCATTTTTTCCTTTGCACTTTTTCACCCCTTTTTTGGCATCTGTCAAGAGACACGCTGCTTTGAGGCGGTGACTGACAGTGCAGGTGACAGAAATGTGTTTTGCCTGTCCCTCTGAAATTGTGTGTGTGTTGCACAGAACTCATTCATATTCTTGTCACGGCTGTGACGTTCAAATGTTGGGAAATGCCGCTGAGTGAGACCTGACCTCTTGGCCTGATGCTGATTATTATGCTCAGTACAGTGCATCCAAGCAGTTTGCCTCTGCAAGGTTTAATAATGAGCAGAAGATGAAGTAGTTAGACATACACCTGGGTTTTATGTATTTACACCTGCTGTCATGTGTGTTTGTTTGTTTCTTGGCTCCAGAGACAGAAGTCAATGAAACCAAATGTGAAAGTAATGAAAAAAGTGTTATTGTACGAGGCATATTTGTTTCTGAATTTAGTGTCTTGATATCAAATAAAATTAAATAAGAAAAGCCTTAATATAAAAGATAGACAAGACCAAAAGATCTGAAAAATTTTTAATTTAGCTTCTGGACATAAATAAGGTCTTTTTTTACTGTGAGATAGTTAGACCTTCATTCCAGGGTCTTCCGTAAAATTTTTGCAAGACTTAGTGCCCTTTTTTTGTGGCATGGCTGGTGGTGAATCTCAGTAAAGGCAGTTGATAGATGGAGTGCTAGAGTGATAAATAATGCAAGCTCTGCTGGCTTTTAGCAGCAACTGCTGTTCACTGCCTGTATTACTGCTGTTGTTGATGGCATTGCTAAGATGGTGACTTCCAGACTGCGTCCTGTCATAAAGTCTGCAGGGAGGTGCTGGTTTGGGTCATTAATGAGAGGAAATAGCAGCTTACACCACTTCTTGTACATCTCTGCCAAGGAATGGATGCCCTCCATAGCTTCCCAAGCATGACCTGTACTTGGATGTACAAAATACATCTTGCAAGCAATCCAAACTGTTACGTTTGTGTTGGGTCTTTAGCCATGTGTTAATAGTTGGATCAATGAATTCTAGTATTCCTAATGAGCATAGGAATGGTGAAAATGTAACTCCTCTGTTAAAGAATAATTCCTTTTGAGTCTGTGAATGGAGCTGGACCAGGTGACAGTAGCAGAGTTACAAGTTGGATACTTGACTACTCTACTGATCATTTCACTCATCAGCAACGTTTCTGCATTTCAGCAACACGCATACCTACTTTGGACTTTATTGCACTGTTCTGAGAAGAAAATAGACACAGCTCATACTAATAACTTTTTGCAAAGGGTAGTGCATGAAAGGATTGGACATCTCAGAGTTAGAGTTCAGAGCGTGCTGGGCTTTGTGTTCTGTTATGATTTGAGGATAAATTTGCATCTCAGAGACCCATATTAGCAAGCATAGGAAAGCATTTAGCCCAGCCAAAGGGACTTGTTGTTTGTTTGCTGAGCAGTACAACCTTGATGCAATGAAAGGTCCTGAGGCTCTCCACATGTCCTGAAGGAATAATTCTGTTTTCTGGGTGGAAGCAACTTTGGTGGTGTTTCAACAAGTGATGTCATTTCAACAAGTGTGTATGGAAAACATTTGGGATGTGAAGCAGAACCGATCTTCCACTTCTGCTTGAAATAATTTTGGCATGTCAAATGGCCTGCTGAACTGAAACTGAATCACGGACTGCTCAGTCCCTTGTCACAGATGAGAACTGTCATTAATCAGCAGTTTGGAGAGTTCAGGATCTAAGCTGAAGCAAATAACCTCACTTATGTTGAAGATAAGTGGTTATTGACATGGGAAGATTTGCCAATACTATTAAAACGATCAGCAACTGTTGCACTGTCAGCAGCAGAAAATGTTTGGAGTTAATTTCAAATTGATATCTCGGAGCTTTCATCTGAACACCTGCTGTTCAGGATTGGAATATGAAACATTAACTGTGATTATTCCCCCTTCCAACCCCCGCTCCAAAAGGCACCCAAAACTGAGCAGGTGTTACACCTTAAATTAAAATTATGTCTAACATCAATTTAAAAGCTATAATAGCGGGGACATGACTAGATTGTATGGAGAGTTCCTAGGGTTTGCTCTTTGTAACAAAACAAAACTACATTTTGCTGAGGGATCAGTGAGTAAATTTCTTGTGGAACACAGCCTGTGAGAAATGAGACTGCTGGCCATTTTTGGGTAAAGATGATCAGTGTTGCTGTTCACTGGGAGGGACAGGAAAAGAGACAAGAAAAATTGCTTTGGCTGCCAAGTTAAGAGGCTTCCATGTTCAAAGAAGCATGTATGTTCAATGAGTCTGACTAGATAAATGTACGTGGTATACAGATAACTGGTGTATGTGCTGGATGTGCAGTAAAACAGGGGCTTTATTACTGCTCTTGACTTAGGAAATGTAAATAAAATTAATATGAATAGGACATACGGTCCATGTTGTGGTTTCTTTCACACCATTGTATATCTTGTCTTATTCAGTGTGATAAAAGCTAAGAGTTTATGGAGTTGTTCTTGGAGGAAAGGAAATAAGAATTAGCTCTCAATATTTCTGGGGTTTTTATAGTCCAATTTTGTTTTTCATCAGCTTCAGCTCACTGGTTAGTTTGTTTGTGTTTTGGATGAGGAAAAAAGGGAAAGAAGAAGAAGAAAGAATATCTTTATTTTCTACTTTAATACACAATGGTTAAACCACTTTTTTTCCTTTTCCTATCTTCTTAAAAAAAACACTGTTTGTATGCAGGCATTTAGGAAGTCTCACAGCAACTTAAGGAGAAACGTATAAAGCTGCCTTTATTTTTGAATATCCAAAGATGCACAAATTAAAGCAAGATTCTGAAAGCTTCCACTGATTTGGAGTATTTCTCACTTTTGTGTTCCCCAAGAAAGGACACTTTGGAGATGAATTTGCTCAGACTCCTATGGAAAGTCACTGGGTTTGTGAGTCTTTCACAAGTTCTAGATTTCTGCCCTTGCAGGCAGTTCACCTAGTCAGAGCTTGACAAAGGATGAAGAGAATTACTGAAATTAACTGCCCCCTGTGAACTGTAAGTGCCTATCCATTTTAATACCACCAGAATTGCTTTGATAGCAACACAAATGGTTTTGTTGCCTGGAATTTGAGGTGCTGGGAAACCTCTCAGCCCTGGAAAGGTTGAGCAGGTAGGCAGAGGGTGGGAGCAGTGTCAGCCCGCTCAGTGTGCCAAGAGATCTCCTGTGCCATTTTCTCTTTCTGTTTTCTCTGGTAGGGTATGGCTTATTGGATTTCATTATGACTGTTTTATCTGACTGTTCCCAATGTCCATGCGGATGTTGTGATTTATGTTTGACATTTCCAGCCTCATTTACTGTGGGTAGAATAGCCTTTTTGAGAAATGCATGCAATATAATAACTTAAATCAATGCTCTGAGTAGTCCCAAATAATTTGATTTTTTTACATTGCATGTGCAGGTAAAAGCAGCCTCACCTAGATTGTTGGATCATTTAATCTCTGAACATGGTGAGTTCTGTTGAGAAAGGGACTAAGGCAGGATCAATTATAATTCAAGCTGTTTGTCCTACTGTACTTTATTTGCTCCAGTATGTAATTTTTTCAAAATGCATCTGTTTGTAGAAGGTCTTTGTCGTAGATTGTATTTCACACATAAGAAGTGATTGAAGGTGTAATTGCTTTTTGAAGCTCTGTTTGCATTTTCCTTAACACATTAAATCACTCACATCATGCATGCCAGATCTACCTTATCTGACATCTGCATTTTAATATGTTCCAAGGCTGAGAAGTAATTTCTAACTCTCCTAATTCTTCCAGTTTCTAACTCTCAGTAGTAGATGCAGATGTTACCTAATGTTTTGGAAATAATATGTTACAGGATAATGCCCATAGGAAGATGAAATGGAAAACGTCATAAAGTCTGTATTAATTTAAATATTTTTTATTTATTTCAATATCAGTGCTTTTTGGGTTTTTTTAATACGGTGGAATTTGTTGCAGAGCTTACTATGATAAATTTGGATAAATTTACTGTGGATTTTAATATACATTCATCTGTAAGCTGTGCTTTTATTTAGAGATTTTCCTGTATTTGCAATGGTTTCATATTTCTTTATCCAGATTAAGGCTATGCTCTGCTCACATTATTCTGTCCTGGCAATAAAAAGGTATCATAGACTAGCCAAATAAATAAATTTGCCTCTACTTTTATCATCAATGGCTTTGATTCAAAATTGTTTTTCTGTAGTCTAAAACCTTAAAAGTGACTAGAATTCTGAAATATCAGGTGTGATGGCTTTATATTTAGAACTGAGAACAGGCATTTTGCTGTTGTCAACAGCAGCTAGGAGGAAGACTACAGGTACTGTAATAAAAACTTCTTGGCAGTTGGCTGGTTAAATGTTTTCATATAGATCAGTCAGGTTTATCCTGGATAATAATCAGATATACAGCATGCTGTTGCATATCAATATTATTCATATGCTGCCCTTTTTCCCCCCTTGGAGCATCTGATGATGTTTTAAAGACAGTCAGACTGTGGTTGCCTGCAGCCCTTCCAAATGAGGCTTTCTGTGTTGTACCAACAAAGTACTGCTATCTATTGTACAGAAAACAGACTGAAAAATAATGAAACAAAACCAGCCTGGGATTTTTGTTCCCTGTTTGCTTTTGCAAATGCTTGTGTTGATTCTAGGGCAAGATGTATGGCCTGAAGCTAAAGGAGGAAGAAACTTTTCACTGGATGTTAAGACATCCCTCCCAAAAGGCAGAGCAATTAGTAAAATAAACCAAGTGATCACAGAGGCAGCAGTACTGCAAGCAAACCACAGCTTTCCAAATAATGATTGGCAATGTGCCACACAAAGAACAGAGGCTGGATTCTCCAAGCTAGGATATGCCGCGCCTGTAATTCTACCACACATGACCGTCCAAAACAGCAGGACTTCATTCTGAAATCACACTGCAGTCTGTCACATCCAGGTGGTATTTCCAGTTATCCTCTGAATCTCCCCTCCTACAATGTGCTTTTTGCCATGACATTTTAACCAGCTAATTAGAAATTCAATTGCCATACAAAGTGAGTAATTCCAGGCCAGGGATGCACTGTTGCTCTATTTTTAGTGTGCTGCTCTCCTTGATCAGTGCACACTAGCAGGTTCCTAAGCATGTAAGGATTGCCCTGGAAATGAATGTAATGATTGTTGTCTTTGACGTTAGACATATATTAATTTTCTGTATCAAGACAATACAGACAAACAAAAGCATCTTTGGAACAGGGAATATGTTTTCTATTATGGGTATTACATTATCAGCTTTAGTAGCATACAACAGGTGGCTTTGATAGTTTCTTATAAGGAAACAAGAAAGAGGAGAGTACTAATAGTAGCAGCATGAATTTTGACTACAGAAACTATTGGAGTTGGTCTTTTTCTAAGTAGAAGGTAAATGTAACTTGTGCCAGAATCACCAAGCTCTTTGTTGCTGCTTAAGTATTCTAGTTGTTTAGAAAACTTATCAAATATATCTCATGATCTCATTGTCTTTAAGACTTAAAATGCACTGGTAATATCTCCTAAGTATTCCTTTTGAAAACCAGAAAATTTTGCAGTATAAGATCAGAGAAACCATTTTATTCCAAATATTTCCTTATGTGTAAGGCAAGGTAGTTGCCTTAAACTGTTAACATGTTTCATTTTAGTGAGTCCAGGATCTGACCCTCAGTAAAGATAGCACCAAAACAGCATTCAAAGGTTGTTAGAAAGCTATAGGTACTGACTTTAGTGGGGAACCACTTCATCCTGAAATAATCTGGTTTGCTTCCACAGGACTTGATAGGAGAGGATGTAAGGCTGTGTGATGTTCCTGCGGTTGATATGTTTGTAAGGACATCCTAAGAATGCCTCAAAGTTGAGTCACTTGAAATATTTAGTCAAAGATAGCCGTAGGTTTGTTAACAGCCTAAGTTTTGTCACCCGAATTATGTGGGATGGGACCTGGCTGATGGGACAATATTTCTGGAAAGCCAGGATTGCTGTTCTTGCAGCTGATGGAGTCAGGCTAAGGAAGGGGAGCATAGAGAGCAGGCACTGTAGAAATCACTTCCATTGCAGCCCTCCCTCCATATGTGCTAACTTGGGAGTTACAGCCTTGGAGTTTGTTAAACTCTCTAAAGTTTAACTTAATAAAGTTAAACTTTGGAGTTTGGAGCAATAGATCTCTCTGACACTGGGGCACAAACATATTAGGCAGAGGAGTCAGTGGGAATGTACTGTGCCCAGAGCCATGCTCATATAAGTAGTTGCTTATTTTGCCTTTGCCAAAGCTCATTCCTGAACTTAACATTCCAAATTTCCTTTTGCTCAAATGTGAGATACAGAATATTCTGTGAACTTCAGCTACTCTTTAAAATGATGATTGCCATTTAATAAGAGTACACATTTTGGGACAGCGGAGGTTACTATGGGACAAAGATGGTAAAAAAATTGGGCGATAGGAAAGGAAGAGCAGTGGTAAGGTGGGAGAGGAATAGAAACAGTGTTCTACTTTTGTTTAGGTTGGTGAATAAAATGTCCTTGTATGAAGAATTTAATCTTTTCAGACTAGAATTTATCATCTTTGGATAACTGCTGAAATAGTGAAAGGACCCTTTTGAAAGGATGTTCTGAAAATAATTAGTATCTTTTGCTTCAAATCCTTTAATAACATGAAAAGCAGACAATTTATGTTTCTATTCCTGTTAACAAAGAAGAATTTACTTTTTGATACATTGAAAACATCCTTGCATTTTAACAATAGTGAAATACCATTTCCATAGCAGTATTGTGCCTCCCTGTCATTTGAATATGAAGGCTTGTTTCTGGAATTCAATTAAAAAGAAAGAACCAGCAATTCCTGTAAATTCACTACAATGAGGATGGAATCATTAAGGACATGATAGGATATCTTTGTCTGGGACTAGGAGAAAGGTTGTCAAGCTTTCAATATTTTTATGCAAGTAGACATGTTTCTTAAAAAGGACATCTGCCTACTTTTGTAATGGACTTAAGAGAATCTAGGAAGGATGCCAGGGAGGAGGAACTGTTGCACAAACAGGCTCAGCTACAGGGATACAGTTCTGTATCAGTCAGACCAATTAATTCTTTAAAGCATCCACCAAGGCACATCAAAGGTTACAAGTTGGGCAATTTTCTGAGAAATGGAAAATACATTGCCACCTAGTTTTGAATACTTTAAACTGAAACTGTATATGAAGACTTGAATGACAAGAAGTAAATAAACCCAAATGGATAACTTATTTGAAGGAAGACCCTCTATTTGTGCATTTCTCATTCATTCTGCATTTCAGACATTTGATGTGGTTTTTGATGAACACACTTGGGATGATGAGAAACAGTTTTAATTGTAATATGCTGCAAATAATAATATCCTTCTCCTTCTGTTCTAATTCCCTTCTTGTTATGGCTTTTCATGGATATTTTTTTCCCAATGGATCAGACCTCTTTTCTACAATGGAAAACTCTTTCTGTTGTACTCCTATAGCTCTTTGCAGTTTGCTGTTTTCTGTCCAATAAGTGTGCTACAGTTATGTATCAGACTCCCTGGTACAGAGCACTCATAAGCTCTCTCTGGGACTTTGTAGACCAGAGTGATGTGCAAAAGTAGAAAAATATATTTTTGTGCTCCACCTGTGGTCTGGGTTCTGGTACAAGAGTAACTGCAGTTGGCAGTCAATTCTCTAAACCATGGCTTATTAAATGCTTTAAATGGTAGGTAACAATCATCTCAAAGAAGGAGGGAGCTGAAAAAGTCCAAGTTTCAGAATATGTTTCTGTACCAAGGCTCAAAGTGGTAATTTGTTCTGGGTCAAAGTTCATCTTTAAGAGATTACTGACCACTTTGTTTGGTTTGATGTGCATTTAGACTATCTGAGATGCCATTTGTGAAGGTCATATTTGTTATGGGGCCTTCAGGCCACTTCCAGAATTAACTAACAGATTATGACACCCAGAAGAGTTCATTTCATTTAAAACAATGTAGCACGCAAAAAGTTGTTCAGCCCTCTTATGAAATCAGTGAAATTGTACTTTACACAAGGTCTTTGGCATTTTGTTGAGCAAAAGAATTGTCTGCCTTTACAATACTCACCTCTGTTAAATTACTAACATGAGATAAAGGGTGTTATAGACATAGATATTTAAACTTCTTCCTTCCTGATGTTTTTTCATACCAAGTGGTCTTTTTTTCTTCCTTGTGGAACCTAAGAGTTTGATCATATCAATGCAGTCTGGGGTCATATACTGTTTTGGTATGCTAGTAAAACCCATTGGTTTTCTAGCAGATACGGGGTATAGAGAAGGGCAGTTGAGTTGCTCTTTTTATTATTCTCCTAATTAGATTGCTTTTGAATAGCTGCATGTAATATTATAAAAGAGTGGGAGAACAAATCAGCCAGCCTTGGACTGTCCTAAAATTCCTAAACACTGGCGGGGGGAGGGCAAAAAAAAAAAGCTTGTTTGACCAGATGTATTATTTCCCTGAACAATAAGAGGTAGAGAAGTGCTGTTTTAAGATTTTTATCAGTTTCAGGCTTTGAAAAAGTCCCGTGTTCTAGAAACAAAGTTTTAAGTTTATAAAGTCACTTTGAACCTCAGCTGCTTAGTGCTGAGGCTCTGCTGCAGTGCTGTATTTGCAGAATACTGGTGACATTATCTGTGCTGCACAAGACAGAAGTATAAAGGGAATTTCTGCTCCAGTGAACTCCCACTCCAGATAGCAGACACAAAGGAGGGCTCAACTTGCTGTGCATCCCAGAGAAAGGAGGTGATTGTAGCTATAATTCCATGTCATTACATAATTTCTGTAAAGCTTCCCTTTCTTTTTTTTAGTTTTTAGTGATTTAAGTTGGCAGCTGCAATTTACAAATTTACTTGGCAATGTCCTGGAGTTTTTCAAAGTGGTTTTGATAACCTCTGGCAAGGAGCAGAAGAGAATTCAATTTTTTGGAACAAGTTTATAGCTTCTTACTTTTGATTGTTTCTTACTTCTAATAGTCGTTTTGAAGTGTGGATTTCCTTGCCTGGTGACTCAGATTTTTTTACTCTAGTGTCAGTCCTTCAAGCTGTTGAAGGCATCTTTCAATTCAGTGCCCAGATTGTTGGAAAGTTGAAGGACAAACAGTTCACTGAAAGAAGTCCAGTTCATTTTGTTCTGCTTGTGCAGAATTGTGCTTTCACTGCTTTTAACAAATTATAGGATTGTGACAACTGCAGGCTTGTGACTACTGTTTGCTCTAGGGTTTGTGCTGGGGACAATGGGAGATAAATATAAGCTTGAAGGACAAAGACGTGCAACACCCAGCATGAAATGGATGTTGGTTATCTGTCAGATTGCTGGCAAAAAATAATGCAGCTTCATAAAAATGAGCTCTAGGGAAAAAAGCCTGTGATATGTATATACCAAGTTTCTCTGGAGAGGGATAAGAAGGGTCAGGATGGACCACTATTTCTCTAATGGTTTTAATTGTGTACGAAGTTATTAAAACAGACTTTGTAAGTTAGAATCTACGTTTTATAGCTGGCATTATTGAAGTCAGTCAATAAATAAAACTTTGATTGTTTTATGTTTCACTCATGAAGGACTTGGGATCTTAATAGGGCTTATGGATGGGCAGAAAACTGGTCAAACTCAGTGAGCACACTGGTGCTCATTGAATGTGATTGTTGCTGGAAGTTTCTAATCATGGAGGAGCAGAGATAAGATATGAAAAGAAAGCCCACATGGGAACAGTGGGCTTGTAGTTTGAATGAATATTCCTCAGTCTCCTTTGCTGCAGCAAACTGAAATTATCAGAAATTAGGTGCTCTGAAAAGAGCTAACAGGCTAGAAAAAGCTGCAGACAACAAGGAGACAGAAAGTGATCTTTAAGCAGAACTAAGAAAAGTTGGTTTTTTTTCAGAAAGAGGGTTGTAGTCATTTGCATATACTTAAAACACCAAAGCATACAGTAGTTAGATTGAAAGATAGTATTTTTTTCTCCCAAAGATTATAGAGGCATTTTCCAAGAAGTTTTCTGGTGTACATAAATTTGTTTACATATCAGCATGCCCAAAATAGGTAATTTTAACAGTTTCACACTGTGTGGCTCCAAAAGTTCTTTTATAGTTCATGGAAACACGCAAGAGGGTGGAAAATTGCTTAAAATAAAAAATGCTGTATCACTGGCTTTAATAGAAACACACTCACAAAAGTATGTTAAAAGAAGAACAGTAAGAAACATTGCAAGAAAAGAAATGCAGAATTTGGGAATTAGGGATGCAAGCAACACAAATGTTATTTCTGGAAAATGTGCTTGTACCATGAAGGAGACAAATATTTTCTCAGGCTTTGGTAAATAGTCAGTTTTGAGAGGTGGGGAGGGGGATACAGGAGCTCTAAAGAATTCTTCTGTTTGCTTTCTTTAATTTTAGAAGATTCATTTTCTTCATTGATAGTAGACCTTGAAGAGGCTTTCTCTTGGAAAAAACCAAAACAATCCCTCAAAATTATTTAGGTTTTCTGTTGTTTTATGGAAGAAAGGGTTCTTCTTTCAAAAGAAAATTAACTTATTTTTTCTTGTCTGTCAGTTCACTGAGAGCTTAACACTACTCAGTATGGAAACACTCATAATTTACCTTATATTTCACTGTATTTTTGGTTTATGGCTGTGTTTTGGTGTTACAGGCTATAACTCTGGCTGACGGGCAACTGATATCAGCCAAAGTGTCTGATATGAGGGCAGCAGCTGGAGAGATCTTGCTGACCTTCAGCTTCTTAAACCAGTTGGCTTACTGAATTGGGAGCTCTGACAGTGAATTTGTACAGGTTTGTGTGGTGAGGAGAAATGGGAGTGAACTTTGCAGCTCCAAACATCTGTAAGGTCCCATTTTCTCAGGAAAGCACTGACCTGTCTTCTTGATCATCGTGGCAAAAGTAGGAGTTGGTAACATTAACAGCAATAACAATTGTACAACAATCAAGCATTAAAAACAAAGTATATTTATCCGTTGTTGATTCAACTGAGTTATAGTTCAGCTTTTTATTATTGTCATTGTCTTGTTTTGTGTTTGCTCTTTACTGTTGTATAACCCAATACCAGTTTGGATAACAGTTCTGTGGAGTACAGATCCAGTCTTTTTGGTTGTCGTGGCTCTAGAAAGAACTGCTGGTGTAGTATTTGTCACTGGTGGCTGTGAGGTTGGAGCATCAACTGCTGATGCTCAGTTTTTCTACCAAAGGTTATCTGCTGTATCTGCTGTAGGTGACTTCTATGGTTGTGACTGGTACTTTACCCTTTTTCTTTGATTTTTGCAAAGGAATTGATGTATTTCTCCAAAAAGTGTTCTGTTCTGAGCAAGTCAGTGCTGTAGTGGTCTTCTTGTAATCCAGGCTGGCAACTGTGCCAAACTTCTTGACAGTACTTCAGAAAGATAGCGTTTATATTTAAGGAAGGTGATGCATTGTGAAAGCTGTCATGTTGTGTTGTGATGATGGAGGAGCCAACTGGAATTACTGAGACAGAACTCTCTTCAGTCATTGCAACCTGTGATTTTTGAACTGAAAATGAAAAGATTTTATTTTTTTTTAAAGCTCATGAAAATGCATCTTTAGGTACTTTGAGGCAAAAGATGCTGCAAATACTATAGACACTTCCCATTGAATGTTTCATACATAGGGATTTTTGTCTAAATATGTTACCTGTAAGAACACTCATGAGTTAAGTTTTGTCCAGGAACATAAACCCATGGAAAGAGATGTAAAAATAAATTACTATGGTGCATGGTTTCTAGGTCAACCGGTTATACTTTTGACTGGCCTGCCTTTTTTTACTGAATGCAATCTAAAATAAAATTCTTGGCTGAAGAAAACAGAAACTGTAAGATTTTAGCCTTACAGTTGGCAGTCTTGTCCATCAGGCCTTCATTTCCTCTGATCTCGGTTACATTGGTACATATGGAGAGGTCCTATCCAAGCGGCACAGCTGAGTGTGGTGGGATGGCCTTTGGAAATGTTTGGCAGGTAAGGAGGTAGGTAGGTAACCAACACTAATTTCATGGCATCTTGCCTGCCTGCAAGTCGTGTGGATGAGAATTGGATGGGGAAATGGGATCAGGTGTACAATGGGTCCTTTACTGTGACATTGCAGAGGCACCAGAAGAGGCTGCTCATAGAAGCTGTGGCTGCCCCATCCCTGGAAGCGCTCTAGGCCAGGCTGGATGGGGCTCTGAACAGCCTGGTCTGGTGAACGTGTTCCTGCCCATGGCTGGGGAGTTGGAATGAGATAATCTTTAAGCTCCAACCCAAACCACTCTATGATTCTGACTTTTGAGTTCTAAGGCAGTTCATGTCCTGACTTAGAGAGGCCCTCAAACAAAGAGCAACTGCGTGGAAATACAGCCTTGCTCTGTACTGCTTTCCTTTTAATTATGCCCAAAGCTCACTCATTGTTCTAAGTATTAAGAATGTGAGAATTAAATCTTTTTTGCACATGTACAAGGTCACCGCACATCTACAAAAGCAGCTTCTATGTCGGTCAGTCTCCATGTGTTACCACAGATCACAAACTGGTAAAGGTAACTACATCAAGGAGAGATGAGAGTCAGACAGTGAAATGAACTGAGAGGAGACCAGGATTATGACCAAAGCTAAATGAAATGTGAGCCAGTAAATTCACTTTGATATTTCAGCTTTTAGGTTTCCTGCTGCTTTTCTTATGCAAATTAACTTTTCAAAGGGTGGAAGAGGAGATAGATCTTTGGGAAGCACTATTATTCATTCACATTTCTCCACCTATGCCTCATGCACACACTGGCAGCAAGAGGCTGACCTAGTATTTAACTGCATCTAGTTACTTTATTAGACTCTCAAGTCAAGTTAAGAAAGATTCCTTTGAGACTGCAAAAGTAGCTTAGAGATGAAACTTTGAAAACCATCAGTAGCATACCTTTTTATCTAACTTGTATGCTATTTGTTTGGGATGGCTTAGGGCTTTTTTGGGGATGCTAGGGAAATTGGGCTTCGCTTCACATGTCCAGCAGTAAAAAAACCTGCTTGGTGAACCCAATGTACTGTCTTGGTTTGGGGACATCCAAGGCACAGGATTTGCTGCTGTTTCTTATACTCTCATGGCTGCTGTGCAGCATCTGCTTTGAGTAATTGTTTTGAACTGTTTTATTTTGCATTTTAAGCTCTAGAACCCTGATGAAAGAAAAATTAAATCAAGCATAATAATCTAAATCTGTGATATTGTCAAAGGTCTATATAAATATAAATGAAGATGTATATAAACATACTTAATAAGAATATATTACATATTTCATTATATGATTCTATATATTTAATGCAAGATGAGATTGTGATCCTGACATGACAGTTAAGGGCCTAGAAGAAATAAATAAGCGAATAACAAATAGTTCCCAATAAAAATATGACCACTAGCTACCTGTTTTCAGCAGCAGCTGACAATCAGTGCAGGAGGACCGAGGCTCACCTGGTGGCTTTGCCATTGCTCTTACCTGGAGGAATGTGCTGGCTGCTCCCACAGCAATAGGACTCTGTCTCCATCTATTCACAGTATCACAAGGGCAATGGGGAGTGCCAGGGTTGAAAAACATTTTCCATTTCTCTATGGCATTCCTTCTTTCTTCTGGTGATTAACTGGGACAATGAACTAGTGCTGCAACTCGCTCAGTAATGCCACACTGATTTATGTTACAATGTTAATAACCAGAAGTTTCTAATTTATTTACTTTTGCTTCATCTTACACAGCTTTCACTAAAATATGTTGGTTGGTCTTGGATTTTATGTAACATTTAAGTGGTGGTAAGTTCCTCTTAAAATGACAATGTTTTTGAGGTAGTGAAATAAGGATGCTTTAGCTTAAATTTCAGTTTATCAGTTGAGCAATTTTCAGTTTGATATCTTGGATTTGTTACAAAAAGTCCTTAAATATATCCATCAGGGAAGTAGAATGGTCCACACTAATTACTTTGCTGAACCTGGACTGTAAAACATAACCCAAATCTACTAGGTTGGTGCCATAAATATGAGACCTTTATTGCAAAGTACAACACCTTTTAATGAAATAATCCAAAGCCCAGTGAAATCAGTGGAAAGATATCTATCGGCTACAATAACTCACTACCATGCAAAATGTCAACTGCAGTAGTTTTTTGAGATTGCCTATGTGTTGTATAATCAGAAATGAAGTTACTGAACTGGCACAAAAAATTATTGCTAGGATTGAAACACCTGTATCAATCATAGAAAGCTTCTCTGTCATGGGAGTAAGAAATCTTGTAGTTTTTATAAATAATGTAATTCAAAGTCAAGATGCCACAGATATTCATGAAATAGGGCCCAACAAATGATGTCAGTATCTGTATATGAAGATTTATTTTATTTTGAACTACTGCTAGCTAATTTTTTCTGAGTGTGAATGCCTTTTGGGAGATATTCTGTGTCTTCGCCAGGCTGAGACTGTGGATATTAATTTCTTGTCTTTTATTTAGTACTGTTTGGCTCTTCTTCGTTTGAAAACTTAGTTTCATGGTGACAAATTTTGTACTTTCTTTACTAAACATGCTAAGCTGTAGCCTCTGTGAAAACCTGAAGTAATTGTAGAGCCTTTTCCTTTTGGAGTTGGGAGCAGCCTCATACTTCTGCAGGTTCCCTTTGTCTGTGTTTAGTTGCCTTCTTTTCATTCTTATAGACTCAGTTGTTGTGCTGGTCTTGCTTATAGTGTTTGGGTTTTTTTGATGGAAAATGAATGTCACCTTACAGATACATTTGTATCCATACAGAGTCTATTCAGTACTTTGATTGTGCAAAGATTTCATCTAATATTAACTAATATTTTATCTAATTAGATAATTAATGTTTTAATGTTGCATCATTACTGTCCATTTTCGTTGACTGGACACACTTGTTTGGTATTGATAAGAGGGAAATATTAAAACAATGATCTGCCTTTTTTCCTCATTTTCTTCCATGTCTAGTCATTGCAGATACAGTTTCATTTTCAAAATTTGTAGGTACATTGAATTTGTTGATCTTACTTTGCCTCTTTTAATTTATGTTTTCTTTTACTATTTTTTAATACTTAATATTCTTAATATTTGTCTTTTCCTTTTTTTTTTTTTTTCTTTTTTTTTTTTTTTTTTTTTTTTACACAATTTCCAGTTATTGAAGTACAGGGAAAAGCAAATTACTGTGAAGTATCTACAAACTTTAGGTAGACTGTGTGATGTACTGAACTGGCTATTTTCTTTATTTAATATTGGTTAATTATATATTTACATTGTAGTCAGTGCAGGTTAATAGTGCATGTGAAACTGGTCTTAAATCAGCTAATTTAGGTGCTGGGAAGAGTAAAGTCCCAGCAGTGTGGAACTCTCTGTGAACTGCACTAGAAATGGGTTGATGCCCAGCTGGTGCTGCTCCCACTGCACGCTGCCATGGCTATTTTAGGAGTTGAACATGTGATGATCTTTGTGGGTCACTTCCACGTCAGGATATTCTGTGATTCCATGATTTATTAGCAGTGCTCAGGATGGCTTTTTCAAAGCTGAACCTGCAGCGCTCTGAAATTGTTCATAATTTAATGTGGGAATACTAAATCTATTGTGGGAGTGAAGCTTGCTTTCAATATTGCAACCGATAGTGTGACACATTACTTTAGACATGGGATTCATAGCAAAAATTTACCACCCTCTGAGACCTGAAGGCATTTGGATTTCATGTCTAAGTCCAGTACAAAACAAAGAAAAGAGCCAACCCATCAAAGACTTCACTTTTCAAAGGGGGTTGGCTCTCGTGTCCTTATTAATCTGTCCCTAAACTTCACAATGTTCCTCCAGTGTGACATATACAATTGTAGCACTGGCAGTTTTCAGACAGGATTTTAATGAAGGGGGTTGTTTTGTTTTGAAATTTTTGATGAGCACAAATGCATCAAGAATGTGCATATCTGACAGTACAGAGTGATGCAGGACACAGACCCATGCTTGCTCTCTGTCAGAGAGGTTTTTGAACATCTTGCTGTTTGATGTGCTTCATTGCACTGTAGAGGATGTAGAAAAGCTGTAGATTCAATTGCAGCATGAGTGATCTAGCAGCATATAGAGAGAAGTAGCCTTAAATCCAGGAAAAGTATTAAAATAACTCTCCCTTCAAATCTGAGAAAAATTCTTACTGTATTCTTCCTGTGTACCTCAGTAAATTTTCAGAGTGCCTTTCTAATACGTTTATTTATGGAAAGGCAATTGAGCCAATTACAGTAGTTATTCCAGCCTGCCTATAGGCCTCCTTATACTTGACTTTGCACAGTAGGTAAAGAAATGAGAATTTTATGGATATGTTTTTCAACTTACCATCTCCATGTTGCCAAGACTGATGGTATTCCAGAGCTGGTGATGCCTCTGAACTTTACTTCAGGGTACAGTTGCATGTGAGTACAGTCTCTGAATGCTGTCATTTTTAGCCTTCCCCATTTGCGGCTGGTGATAACTGGATATTGGAGGTTCTTGCAAAGAGATCAGCATCTCCTGGCTGTTCATTCTGTGAGCTCCTTGACCATACCTTGGCTGAGAACCAGTGCTGAACAGCACTTCACAGAAGGTCGGTGGAATCAAAAAACATGAGATTGCATACACTTTGTCACAGTTACAGAAATTTGAGTAACTGTACAGAGGCACATGCTTGCAAGGACTGCTGCATGTTAATGAATCCATACACACCTTCTAATTGGAGCTCTTCTTCATGTGAATTACACTAAAAATTTGTGGTGCATTTTGCCAGCCCAGGGAATCCCAGATGTTGCTGGCAAGCGCTGCTGCTGCTTTGTGCTAGTATGAGTTTCAGGAGGGACAAGAAATCAACATGTGGGCACATGTGACCAGAAATCTTTTCAGATGAAGGATGTGAGAGAATTCTGGGCACTGTAAGTATAGACAACATCTGTCTGTCTGCCAGTGAAACCTAATGGCCTGTGGGGTGGCATTTCTGAAGTCTGTCACAGTGGTAGATGCTGAGCTAGAGTTGGCATGAAATGAGAAACAGAGGGCATTAGCATGTTTTCATGATCTAAAGCCACATTCACATTTGTAATTAAATGTATCAGGTGGCTCTCTCTGCTTGAGGCATCATCTTCCTTGACGAGGAAGGTATTTTCACAGTATTTTCCTACATGAAGCTGACTGTAGAGGAACAGTTCGTCTGTTCAAAAGTCATTTAGAGTGAAGAGGAATGAAGGAATCTCTGTATAGTCAAGATACTTGAAACAGATTATTTCCTCCAAGATAAGACCACCGCTGATTGGGCTGTGAACATTGTAAAAGACAAAAAACTGAAGGAACTGGAGAGAATTGTAGCTTATTCCAGGTTGTATACTTGTGGCTTCTGACTCTTACAGGATCTATATTAATATAAGGGGGGATGTTCCTGAAGTGCAAAGACGCAGTGGTCCATACTCAATGTAGTGTATCAGTAGGACTGTGAATACAGCTGCAGGCCCATAAGGAGGGGCTCATTAGTGGAGCAGAGAGAATTTGGGTGCTCAGAAAGGAAACATGTTCCTTCCTCAGCAGATAATTGCATGCCTTGCAGGTGTGGGAGTATAAGAAAGCTTAGAAAGTTTTGTCACCCTCATGACTTATGCTGTGCTATGACAATGACATGCCCTGACCTATAGGACTTCAGGCAGCTTGAACACCAAAGCTATTTCAAATTTTTGGATTATGTGTATTTTTGGTGATACTAAGACCTTTGTACTTAGACCTTGGTCTCCTTACTTCCCTCTGAAGCTGACAGGCAGTACCAAAAATTATTCTGTTTTTCTGCCCTCACTTCTGGTGAGGTCCTTCAGTCTGTCAGGCTATTCTTTTCAAAAGCACATGTAGGAATCCAAGATTTATGCTGTTTGTCTTAAGTTCATTTAAAAACCTGAAACAAACCAACCCAAGAAAAAAATGTGATAAACTATACTTTCTTTTCAAAAACTATCCTCTCCGCCCCAGTTTCCCTTATTTTTTTCTCCTTGGTGAAAAGTGATCAAATAATTTTTAAAAGAAAGTCTTGTCTGTCTAAAAACAGACCACATATTCTCAGCCCAAAACTAAGGTGTGTGATTGCTTCTTAGAAATCTAACCAAATGCAATCTTAAATGAGCTTTTACATCTCTATTTTTACTGCATTCAAATCGTGTACTGGTTTATAAACATGACCTATTGATGTTGTCAAGAATATCTGCCAAACATTTTTTCCAATGTTTATTCTTAATAGCTCTTGTATAACCTGCACTAGCAGGTGCTACATAGTTTCTCTAGGTCAGAGCAATTCAGCATTATATCTGACACCCACTTTGCAGTAATTTAACTAGATGTAATGGTTGTGACAAAAGGAATTCTACTGTGAAATTCTGCACAGTGATAGAAGTACCTAACTGCTTCATGACAGTGTGTTTTGAAATAGGCTGGTTTAGCCAATGCCATAGCAAGAAAGAAAAAAGAGTCCATCTCTCTCTTTTTTGTCCCTCTCCCTTTTGCCCTTCTGCCCAGCTCTAAGCTGTTAAAACTGTACCAGTCTTCATCTTAAGTAAGTACCATTCAGTGTTTCCTCAGTGAGCAGTGATTGATTTGGATTCATTAGAAGTAATTTCATGCAGAGGGTTTACTTTATTGTACACATGAGAGAAAATAGGTGCAAGTGTGGCAGCATGAATTCATACCTTTAGTGCAATGAGGAAAAGAAATCATAATTAAACAATGAAATAATAATAAGCTTATTTCCCTCAGTGCTGTTAAATTTTTGCATATATTCATTGTTCAATCTGCATGGTTGGACCCAGTGGTTTGTTTTCCACCCACGTGTCTTGGCTGATGAGAAATATGCTGGCTGGTGAGGGATTCTTTTGTCTTGCTACTCTGGTTCGAAACATGACTTCTGTTCCTTTAGGCATTGATTTTTGCACTCAGAGGGATTGGATAATGCCCACTGTACAGAGAAAGCTCCTGTGTAATCTCAGTAGAAAAGGACAGTGTAAAGACAAACTAAACACATCATTGAAACCATCTTTGTGAAAGGCAGCCTGTTATCATGTTGAACTGTGCCTCAAATGAAGTGTATAGGCTGCTCTTGGATGGGAAGTTGAGCAACCTGACCTAATGAAAGATGTCCTGACCCACAGCAGGGGGAATGGACTAGATGGTTTATTGAGGTTCCCTCCAACCCAAACCATTCAAGGATTCTATGGTTCATGCTTAAATATATAGCAGTCATTCTGATCATCAAGTTTCACATCAGTAGCTACTTGGATACTTGACTTGGGCCAGCATTTGGCAGGACAGTTAGATGGACAAGTTGTATTCTAGTCAGTTGTTGCAGCATCAACTGAAAAGTTGTCTAGAGAAACTGGATGTGAATTCTTATTATTGAAAATGGTTTACACTTTTCATGCCAGTCTGTTCTTTGCACTTTTCCAGTGTACTGTGTCATTTGGTCATGTTTGCACAAAAACAAATACATTGAAATCTCTTGTTACAGAGTGTCTCTGATACACTGGGGCAATTTCTGGTGAATAAAATCCTCTTCTGTAAGCCAGTGCCCTGCAGTTGCTCCTACACATGTGCAATTTTTTCTCAAATTAAGCCAAGAAGACTACAGTAGCACACAACCTCCAACAAATGTAGTTGTCTTAAATGTACTCATAAGGGTTGCAGTAAATTTATAGACTGACAAGATTTAAAAGAGATGTTTTCTGTGCAGTGCTCATGGTCACAGTGTAGATGAGATATTGTCTGTGTTTTGGCTCTGCATTACACCAAGCTGACCCTTAGTTAATGCTGCAGAATTTTATGTCAGTGGTAATTTCTCTCAGCAGATGAATTGTGCATCCTCCTGGCATAGCTTTGCTTGGACTCTTAACTTTTGTACAGTGACTCAGCCTTCCTTAGCAGTGACTGACACCAGAACCTGCTTTTCCTCCCACTGCAGGAACTGCTAGAGTTTCCTTTAAAGATTGGTGTTGGAGGAAGGCATCTTTTCAAGACAATAAACTATTTGAATTTATTGCTACACATTGGTTAAATAAGCTCCCGCCTACATCTGCCTTTCATTTGCAAAGTGCAATTTTGTCTCCATATACTCAGAAATCATGAGTTGCAGTTGCAAGAAATTACTGGATCATTTTATTTTTAAATGAAATATCTTTGTATGATTTTTTTCTGACGTTCTGAGGCTATGATCTTTGTTGCCTTTCTGCACCTATGAGGGAGAGAAACATTTTTAAAATGAAGGATAAAATTCTTAATCTGAAGCTTTGAGAAAAACCAACAAATACCATTGGATTTGTGACACTTGTCAGCAATAGCTGTAGCAGACATTGGAGAAGTGAGCAAAGGCTGGTCCTGCTGGGTAGTGGATCATTTGGAGGACGTACACATCTGAAGTTGGAAGAGCTACACCGTGCTATGGACTTCAGCAAATAATCAAAATATTTATTTTGCAGAAAATTATTTATAATCACAACAGAACTATGCTTCTGTGCTGGTAGTGTTGGACTTCCCATTAGAGCCTTGAAATTTGTCTAAGGAAGACTTGTGATAAATTCTGTGGACTAGGACTAGCACAAGCCACATGCCTTTTCTTCTTTTCCCCTGCTCCTCTTCCAACTCAAAGCAGAATTCCTGCATATTCAGTTCCCATCCTATCAGCAGTGACAGCTGCTTTGTGCCCTGCTGACTCTGTATGTCTTTGAGAAGTTCTGCTTCAGGAGTTGTCTCTTCCATTCCCAGGCATGGAAATGCTTCTACTGTGGAGCTGGTGTAGTGTACAAGTCATTTTATTTTTATCTTCATTGAAATGCAGCTGGGACTAGGCATGAATGCACTAAAGGTCTTGGAAATGGAAACATCTTTCTGTGACTAGTATAATGTGCCTTTCTGACTGAGAAGTGGAGGCGTCAATCTTGCTTTTTAAACATCCAATTCAATATTGCTGCTGCTGTGAATTTCATTTGTACATCTCTTTCAACATATGGACTAATAAACTGCATCCTGCTTAACAATAGGATAGCGAATTTATTTTTTTTTTACATCATGGTTGAATGTTGTTCAGGAGTGATTAGCTATCGAGCAGCACAAGCTGGCTAGACTAGAAAAAGATCTGATGATCCATTCAAGGGCTAGAGGCAAGCTCTGTACACCAAAAGGCCCCAACCCCCCAAAATCCCAAACATTGCAATCTGAGTTCAGAGATTCACCTTCAGACGTCAGTTTGACAGCAAATGCTGCCTGGTCCTTTATGTCTGAAGACAATTCTTCTAAATGAGATAGGCTTAATTTCTAAACTTCGTTGAAATGTCAAGATCAGTCAAGAGCTTATGCCCTTTCTGCAACCCAGTAAAATTGATTGGTAGTACATGGCTGTTAATTTTCGGGAAAGTATGTTGTATTATACGACAGATGGATGTATGTCTCATAGAAGAGTGGGCCATTTTACGGCTTAAAGGCTAGGTTGTTCTGCAGTAATGTGGGAATAGTAACCCTCAAATATAAATTTATTTCTCTTTTGGTGTATCTTTGAGGTAGGAACTTCTGTTAAAACTCAATCACCACCATTTTAATTGAACAGCTTCTGGGCATTGTTTGCGTTATACAGAGAAAAAGGAGCTACAGTGATAATAGTACACACTGTAAAAGAAACAGAGGCAAATGATAAAATTTCACAGAGCTTTTCTGGTCAGGTTGATTAGACCTGTTTCATCAGATTATGGTAATTCAAATGTAGTGGCTGTTTAAGATGACTTTTGGCATGTGTAAAGCAACTAACACAAGAGGATACTAAACACACAGGCTCTTCATTAACAGATAAAACTCTCAGACTTTCTGGAGGAGAACATCATGGGAGTGGTCATAACCCTGATTAACCTTTCTACCAGCAATTAAATTGGTATATAAATTTGCTGTGAATTCTTGCATATCTTTGCATACTGTTGAGCACTGTTCTTCTGATGCTACAGATTTTATTCTTTGTAAACAGGAATTCTCCACTGACTGTAATTTAAATTGCAAGGACATGTTTCATTGTGAAGTACAAGTTATGAAAATATCTGTCAGAAATAATTACAGTTGATCCTACTGTCAGGCAGGAATATAGATTGGATAATTTACTGGTGTCTTCCTCAGCAGTGTTTTTTACAGCACTGTTATCAGGAATATCAGAATCTAACTCAAAATAGTGATAAAATCACTTGTAAGGGGAAAGAAAGGAAAGGTTATTGATCTTCTACTCTTGACTTTGCAGAGTGGTTTGTGGCATGGACTTGTGCATGACTGTGTAGGAAGTAGAGTATGATCATGGATACTGTTTTTTGAAGATGCAGAGGCTCTTGAATGTACAAATACTGTTTTTTTCACTATCATTTAAGGGTGTCTTAAAGGCCTCAAACAGCTGTTTGCTCCTTTTGAAGTTTGTATCCTAAATCAATAGTGCCAAATAGTACAAGCCTTTGTAGGAACCTAAGGACATCTGGAGGTAAATATGCCCTGTGATGGTCTGAAGTGTGTATCTTGCCAAGTCATTCATGAAAGTGACATTTAAGCATCCTGTAGAATGAGCAAATGGGAGAAGCTGGAAGGCTATTGATTGCCCTTGTCCTCCCTCCTCTGAGATCTGCTACAGTTGTTCAGGACAGCAAGGCAAAAGAGAACGATGGAATTGTATAGCTGGCAGGTAGGTTGGTAAACAGCTCTTGTAATTTCATGAGTTTGGTAGAAATTGAAGTGTCAGTATTATTCTTAAAGAGTGAATGGCAATACATCTTTCTAATGTACCCTCTCCTCACAGATATGCAGCTGATAAGATTTTATTGATTTCCTCTCTTAAATTTCTATTCCTGATTACTTCAATAGTAATGTTTTGGCAATTTTAATTTATCCCTTCTCAGAAAGTTTCTTTATTTCTCCAGATCAAGAGTTGTCCTTTTCACATAAGCCTTCAAGTCCATGCAGAGAGAAGATCCAGGGTGTGGACTCCTTAAACTTGTCTAATGGTGCATTTAAGGAATAACGTATTTTTTGTTTATTTGCCTTTCATACGGTTCTCTGTACCTAAAGGCCCATAACAACAGAAATGTTCTCTGCCTCTGAAAGGTATTGCAGTCTCTGACTATCACAAGGCATTATAGTGACCTCCAGGCTTTTTCAATCCAACAGACTTTGGCAGTGCATGAAAGGACTGACCTTAGAAAAACTGCAGAGGGTTTAAAAAAACCCAGCTACTCTAATGAGAGAAAAATGAACCTGTTGGTATCTGTGCTATTTTAACTTGGAGCATGGTAAAACGGAGCAAACAGTCCCAAAATGAGCTAACTCTCCCAAATCAGACCAGCTCAGGCTTCCTTAACCCTGCCTGTCTTTAACTCCTTTGACAGCTGTCTTCCACTGGGACAGAGGTGAAACTTCGACAGACCGCATTTGTTGAGCAGTGGTCCCCAGATTTGCAGCTCTCCCCAGGAAGACCTCAGAACAATTACAAGTGTGTCACCTGGACAAAATGTAAAACCTCGCTGTCAGACTATCCTATCTCTGGTAAGGCATCTAAGGCCACCTCATTACTGATGAAAACAAGCTTAATAAAACAGAAGATAAGCTGTAAAATAAGGGGACTACTAGGAGATGTTATGTGGTTGTGAATTGTTTGTATTAGGCTGTGATGAGCATACTGTAAAAATCGCATGCAAAGTAATGGGAAGAAAAGTAGTGCAGGAAAAGAAACACTTTCTAAAGGTGTTCTGTTTGGTGGATTTAGACATTGTTTTAGTCTGCCTCCTCTGAGGGAGTACAGGTTGTGACTGTAAATTCATTTATGAAAAATGCCTGTATGTGTTATGACAGAGCAGGTTTTGATTTGCTCAGTCAATTAATCCTGGAAAAAAATATTGAATGAAAATGAGGTATAGATGACAGCTCTAAGCCTGGACAGCATGGGGAGGTAGACCTGACTATTTTGCTTCATACCTTACGGTGAAGTTTCACCACTAAATCTAATATTCTCTTCTGTAAGAATGACTGTGCAGCTGTGGATCTCATGCAAAACCTTATGCACATATTTACCTCTGTGGTCTAGAGAATATTGCATATGCTCATATTCCCTTTAGGCCTGTATTTATTTTTTTTTCCAAAATCAAGGTCTCAATAAACTTTTAATATTCTCTGTGTAGTATGGATGTGTAGTATTAAATAGAATAATACTGTAAATGTTTATATAGAAGATGAGCTGGCAGTACCCAGTACAATGTGACTGTTTTTAAGTTATCTTTAAGTGCCCATGAATTAATAAAACATGATTAATTGTTATAATATGCTAAAACATTAAGAAGTACTGAAGATAGTTCTGAATGGAATTCTGTGTTAAACTATTTTGCTAAGCAGTGCTGAGAACAGCTGCAGAAAATCACAAATCATTCTTGTATCTTATGTAGTCTACTTTTTTTTCCCTCTTGATGAGTGGTTTACTTAGTTTAACTTGGCTTTTTTCTTTGTAGTCCTTTTAGTTTGATAAACATAGTCAATTAAATTAATGATAGAATGTGACTGGGTAAACTCAGTTTCCTGGGAACTGATCCTGGTGGAGTTACTACAACTGCTGGCTGCATGTTAAATGAATGCACAGGAAATTGGAATAAATGAGAATTTTAATGTTTGAACTTAAAGCTCTTTCCCAACCTTAATGATTCTATGACCCTGTTTCAATTTCTGGGTCCCCAGTATGTCATGTTAAGATGGCTTGCCATTAAACAATGCTTGGCTGTTGCTGGAGAGGAGGTGTTGATGCTGCTCCAGTTGTTCTGCCTGGTATCCCTCTCAGGTCAGCTTGGGAACATGCAGAGCCTGTACCAGGATTAATTTTGATGTGAACAGCAGTGTTATGACAATGTTGAAGTCTGTTCATACCTGTCTCTTGAGGTTAGAGAAGACATAGAACTACTCATGAATCTGTTGAAACCTTGCTCAGTACCAGTGTTCTCTCACATTCCCAGCAACAAACCAACAGCAAGAAGTCACTGAAATGGTGGAGTTGGCAGTTTAGGGCTAAAGACAGGAGGATTAAGGCTGAAGCATGCAGGCTCCATGCCTCCCCAGAAGTAATTTCTTGTACATTTTCTGTAGTTTCTATGTTCTTAATAGAAAACAAAGTGCCTCCTCTTCTTTGAGACTATAGACTCTGTTGGTTAGATGTACAGGGATTACATTTCCAAGGAAGTCAGTATTTACACAGCTTAGATATAAAAAAAACACTGAAGTTCTTTCCATACATGACTCCGAATATTTTAAAGCTTTCAGAAGCTGGGCAAATTCTTTATGTCTTAGAACTGAGGATAAACAACACACTCCAGCACAGGAATATTTTCAATATGCTATACTGGATACTGAAATCCTGTCATCCACAAAATGTATCTATTTCACACATATTTAGTCTGCCAAACTTGTTCCATTCAGTTTAGAATTTTTTGGTATTTCTTGAGACACAAGTTTACATGGTCATAAGACAGCAATATTTTTCAGTCTTCTCTTTTTCAAAGATAGTATCTTCAGCTGTAAATTATGAAAACATGCTACCTGCAGGTAAAATGTTGCTGTTAATCAGAGAATCTGAGAGATTGTGAGAGGAAACTGAAATTGAACACAGGACTGAGGTAGGATCTGGATAATCTGCTGAAATTATTCCCTCTTGTTCTTTCAAATAATGTTTTTCATTTAAATGACATAGCATGGGGCACTGAGCCCCTGTGTGAGCAAAGTAAAGACAGCTGGCACAAGGGATTAACAGTGATGCTTCTTTATTGCAGAGGTTTGGCCCTGTAATTTAGAGAAATGGGCCAGAGTTACAGGAAGGGGAACAGGACAGCGTTTTCCCTGCTGTTCTGTTGAGGTCAATAAGTGGTATTTCTGCTGATTGAGTTTCAATTTTGGAAAGTGTCTGAACAGTTTTGTTTATATTGTGTATAATGCACGTATCTATGTATATTGGTGGAAAACCAATAATGGTATTAAATGCCTGCCGCCAGTTTTCACTCCTTTTGTGTAAATCAGGGATGAAATGTTTTTATAACATTGTGTCTCACCAGACATCTACTGCAGTGAATTTGTTGGGCTCATTAAATGTCATAGAAGACAAGATTCCCATAAATTCACTCAAATGAATTAATGAACAGTTTAACTACTAAAACCTGATTTTCTCTGTATTTCTTGCTCTGAGTAATTACACTTCCAAAAGTGGTTCAACATTGAAGGATGAACAGACAAACTTTATTCCATTAGGAGAAAAAAAAAAAAAACAAAAACAAGCTAAAACTTTCACCCTGCTTAGCAATGTCTGCAAAAATGGCAGTTTACCCAGGAGCTGTCTCAGCCTGTCCATTTTACAGGGAGCTGACAGTCACCTACAGGTACCCTTCACTGGAATTGCAGTGGTTCAACATGGCACCTTTCAGATTGCTTTGCTGTAAGGCAGGAGGGCTGAAACTGCACTGGTACAACTCACAAAAGGGTTTGTTAGGTAACAAACGGCAGCTGAATATAAAGTTTGGAACAAGAAAATAGCAGTGATAGTTAACCAGATCTCAAGCATCTTATGATGATCAGTCTGGCCAGTTCTTGTTTATTGTTGTAAGTATCCTGAAATGTTATTATATTAAAGTTCTTTTCATAATGCAAATGAGCCTAGTAAAAGTTGAATTTTTCTTCAGTGGATGCATTGCTGCTATATAAAGCTGTGGCATACATTTAGAACTCCACTTTTAAACAGATTTATTTGTGGTGCTCGGGCCAAAAAAGCCAGAAGACCTTTTAGTGTTAGCCACAACTAAAACCTTAACAAAACCCTCAGACCTCAAACAAAAACCAAAGGAAAGATACACAAACAAAATATATAGTGAAAGTAGCGTCTGCTTTGATAAACAATGCGTTTTGCAAGACTGTTATTCAAGCTGATGGTCTATTGAGATTAAAAATTGTCTTGGTTTTGAAAGACAGGTGTCTGCTAAGGAAGGCAGGAGCTTCTCTTGGAATAGAAAAAATGTAAACCCTCTCCCTCTAAATTATTAAAAGGAGCTCTCAGGCAAAGATATGAGGATAAGAATAACAGTTCTTTAATATGTATAAACAGAATAAAGTAAAACAAAAACTAACAAACTTCAACCTAATAGGAAAATTAGAACAAGATGCAGTATTAAACAAAAAACCAAAACCTGACAGTTAGAATACAACCTGACACCCTGTCAGTCAGGGTGTTGGTAGCAGTCCAGTTTGAATGGTGGCTCCAGTAGTGCTCCTGGAGTGACAGATGGTTCTGCTGAAGCAGAGATCCTGTAGAAGGGCAGAGTTTCCTCCAATAGTCCAGTGGTGATGTTGAAGGGTCTGGTCCTTCCTCTGGGAATCCACTGTGAGAGAAGGCTGCTCCTCTGGGAATCCAGTAGAAGGCAGATGCCTGTTCTGTCCAAATGCCCAGATTATATCCCGGTGGGAATGCTTGGCTCCTCCCCCTGGGCAGAGCTTCTCACAATGGGCTGATGTCATTCTATGAGTCATGGGGTGGGTCCTTAATGGCCCATTAAACAGGAAATGGCTCCCGGAGGGAGTTATCTATGACTCATAAGGCAAGGTGTTAATGGCCCATTAACAGGAGATGGTCCGGGGGAGGAGGCAAGGAAAACACTGCCCCTCCTGGTTTTAACAGTTCATGATGATGGAGATAGAATACAGACCTTCTGGAATATTTTACATTATAACCTAAGACAAAAATAAAATTTTAAAAAATCCAGTATTATAAAACACTTTCTTGTGAGGTACAAATCTGGTGTAAGATTTTATATTTTGTTTGTTATAAGGCTCCAACTTCTGCATTGGTATTTGTAGGTACTTAAATTACACAAAACCTAAGCCTTCTTCTTTGTAATGCCCTAAAGAACAGAGTATTGAGGATGAAAAGGATCGGGGGAACACAGAATGACCGATAGAGAATCTTTGTATCCATGAAGAGGGGTAGGAGCATGGTTACTGTTGCAGCCACACATACAAGGACTTTAAAGGCTCATCCCGCTTCAGAAACGTCATCCATCACCATTCACAAATTTCTGCCCAGCCAAAGTTAAAACTCTGTCATTCAAAAGAACATGAAATATGTTATTATTCATGTATCCATTTGATTTGACACCAAAAGCCAGAAACTTGTTGTAGGGGGAAAAAAAAGTAAGAGAATAAAAGATTATAAAAATACAAGGTTTCACAGAGAAATATATCAGTTTATTCAGCTGCTCATTTCTACTCCAATATGTTTGGATTCAAAAAGGAAATGCAAAAAAAGAGAAAGCACTTGTCTATGGAAGCAAAATTTTATTTTATTTCTTTATTTCTGGGAAACAAGGATGTGTTTCTCTTAAGTCTTCTTTGACAGTAACACAATCTTTGTTAACTTTTGCTTTATTAAGGAATTTGACCTTTTGTATTTATATTAATTTTCAGAAGGTGGATTAAAGCCAGGCACCCAAGCCACTATTCTTGACTGAGTAAACATATAATTTATTTTCTACTGCCTTTGTTTTATTACCTGTCAAATGTGTGTGGACGAACTCCTGAGATCTTTACAAAAGAACCTATTTTTGTAGAACTTCTAGATCCTCCTTTTGCATGGTGCAATGTACTTGGAGAGGGGAGAGGTCTAAAATGTGTGGGTTTATCACCAGCTTTGCAGTAAACAGTGGAAACCTTGAAAATACATTTACTACATTTACATTTACAATGCACATTATTGCAAGGGGTTTACACAGCATAGGGTGTGGAAACTGTCCTGTAGTCTACAGGAGGCTGGAAACTGTGTGAAGAAAGTTTCTTGTCTAAATTCAGCTCTTATTCATGGATAGAGAGTCATTTTTGTGCAGAGAAGCTTTGTGGCATTCACTGCATGTTGCAGTAGCTCACATTACCAGTTTGAAATGGAGAAGAATCAATCAGCTGTTTCACAATGGGATAATTCCTTGCAAGTGATGTCAGGTAACTTGGATTTAAGTTGATTTTTCTTATGTTTCGTGTCTAAAACATGAGACAAAGGAAGTTGGAAATTATACTGGAAAACACTTAGGGTCAGTCATAGGAGATCCTCTGAGCATCTGTTCTTGTTTAGGAAGCAGGCTCAAACCAACTTATGATACAGGGAATTAGTGTCTTTCAGTGCAATGTTTTCAGCTTGACAGAGCTTTCAGAGCTGGCTGGTTGTGCTTTCTGGACATGTGGCCTTTGCAAGGCTCAAGAGAACAAGGAAATATATGAATATATTTTATGTATTTAATATATTTGATGTATACATATTTTTAATATTATTTCATACCTGTTTAGAAGTCTAGAACATAGTAGCAAGGTGCTGTAGCTTCCACCTAGTTCAGGGGAGTTACATTCGTAATTGAACTATAAAAGCAGTAGGAGGTGACTCTGGCTACCCTGACATTCGCTGGTCTGTCGTTTACTCAAACTGCAGTTGCCTTCTTGTGGTGCATAATTCCTTGCCTGCTGCAAGAAAAGAGCTAAGTGTAATTGGGATTTTAGTGGCCAACAGATGTTTCAGAGGCAGAAAACTATCCCCTGCTGAGCCCTCAATAAAGGCTGCCAGCCCGCACCCAGCCCCCCCAAGAAAAAAACCAAACCAAAACAAAAAGAAAACAAACCAAACCATGGTAAAGCCCTGAAACCTTAATCCCAAATTCTAGAGCTCTGGCATATGACCGAGTTCTACTTTTTTTTTCATTCATGTTTATTTCTAGTTTAGGACAATGGATGCCAGTGCTCCAGTGGGATTGTGCAAGGGCTGTGTTATGCTTTATGATCATGGGCCTCCACTGAGACTAATGCAAAGCTGCACTGTCCCCATGGGAGCTCTAGGAAGCACTTGTGCCTTGGGCTCACACACTAAATGGCTGGGATTTTCTTAGAACAAAAAGGGCATTTGGGTTTATAGCTCCCTTAAGAGCTTTGTCTTCTTCAGATGACCATGAGTGTTATGAACGCATGTAGGGGGTGTGATTATTATTGCTACTGATCTGATAGCCTGTGTGCACAAAGCTTTGCAGAGTGTGCAGTGCTTGTACACTTCAAGTTTGTAGTCTGGCTGGCATGGGTATCAGGCAGATTGGTTAATGATTTATACATAATAGAATCAACAAGTGTGAAAGGCTGGATAAAATGAAGAGTATTTATCTTGCTATTTTCTTGTGAGCCTAAAGAAAGCTTGACACTTTGGACATCAGAAGGTTTATAGCTATGGAGGAGCTCTGGTAATTGAGTCACAGCTGAAAAAGAAGCCAAAGTAATAGGAAGAGCAAGGTATGATTGCTGCATTTTAAAAATTACAAAAGAGTGTTGTGAAAGGAGGAGCCTGAGAATTATTCTTGCACTTAGATTTAGGGAGTCAAAAGTAGGATGCAGTTGTGTTCTTGTACTTCCTAAATTCTTTAGTATAAATATTCATGTAAAATATGTGTTTACTGTTTTCATGTCAGTGTACTTTGTGATACTCATCTTGGGTAGTCCAGTCCAAATTCTTTCAAAGTAGTACGTAAGTTTGTCATTTAAGTTTTTCTTTGGTCCTTCTTTCCCTAGTGCTTCCTTGCATTACTCACCACAGAATTGTGGTGGCAAAGACTGTCTCAAGGATGCTCAGCTTGTTCTTGCTGGGGCATACCTTACCTTATTAATGGTAGTGTTTGCGGGGAGAGAAGTCCTCAATCCATCTTGTTTACCATCCATCTCAATCCATCTTGATTTACCCAGGTAAATTAAGCTTGTTCCTTTATTGCCCATAGGCCCCTTGCCTTACTGGGCCAGACACCCATAGCTGTTGCTGTTTGCCCCTTTTCCCAGCTCTGGGGGGAGCTGGGGTACAAGAAAGAATAGAGTTTCTAATGTTATGTCACATTTGATTTACATTCAGTACCTGTGAAAATCTTGAATTCATATGAGGTATTTGTGCAGATTTTGAAAGCCTTTTATCCTTGTCTCTGAACCTTTGTTCCACTGCAGAGTCAAATATTTCTGAAAACTTCAGCAACCCAAGAATAGGAGAGGTAGAGTCACCTGTTTGTCTAAAACGTCTGTGCTTCAGCTCTGCTTTAATCTAGTACAACATTTCTGTGTAACTCTGAGGGCACCCATGCTTTGAAGTAGTGCTGTGGGCCTCTGCCTGGAAAAATCAATTCCAAATTGTTGTTTACCCATAGCAGGGAGACTTTCCCTGCAGTCAGAAAGATGTATGAGCTAGTTTCTCTGTGTCTTAGAGGCAATGAGGAGGGAGGAATTATAAAATAGCCTGGTTTGGCTTCCGCTTTTTCTTTTCCCATATGGTTTGTCTAGAAAATTGCAGACTTTGCCTCTTTGGCTCCTTTTTTTTCCTTACTGAAGAAATTCCTATCCCCTGACTTTATCAAAGTCACTTTGTTCCAATGCTACAGAACAAAGAGAACCAAATAAAAGAAATTACTTTCTTATGGCGATTACCTTTAGTGTTTTAACATGCTTTTCCTTGTTTTACTTTTATATAAGAACCTAAAAGGAACATGACTTGGTTTTCATCACTCCTTACTTGTCCACCCTAGGTTCACATAACTGTAAATTTTTCCTAATGTGCTAGTTTGCAGTTATCTGTACAACACGAAACTAACAATAGCTTCATGATTCTGTGTTTATGCATTAATCACCTACTGTATTTCTGGTTTTGCATGTGGAAAAGCAAATGGCACTTGCAGCAGCAGCCCTTGGCAGCAGCAGATATGCTTTCTTTAAATAGCTCATCTCCCATTGTTTTATGATACTCGGAAACTTGAACTCTATTCAGTGCATAAATAATTAATCATTATTACCCCTTATGCTTTGAAGAACTTTTACCCAGCATTAGCTACAGCTACACTGGAGCAAGGAAACGCCCACTTTTGTTGGATTTGTATCTCCCTAGGTCAAAGGGATGTTTCTTTCTTTAGCTATTCTACATTAGCATGACATATTCTAAACAGCAGCAAAGGTGAATGGCTATGGTCCAGCAGTAGACAAGCTGTTCTTTCCAGTCAGTTACTGATCATCAGAAACACTGGGTATTTTCTTACTCCATTAAGATTTTTTTTTCTCACGTATTTAGGGTTTTAATCAAAAGAAGCCAGAAAGTATCAAAATATTTTCTGTGTTTTGTAAAACAATATGTAACTGCCATTTGATATTAACAGCTTGCAGAGATTTTGCAACAAATCCTGCTTGTATCCTGGAGATGAGTTGTTCTAGCACTGTTTTGTTATGGAAGTAATTAAAATTTGCAAAGGTTAAAGCTTAGAAGAGGAGAAAGCTTTTCAGAAACAAATGAATCTGTATTTTAGTTGTTTGAGAAATAAGCTGTTTTGTAGCTGCAGAATTTACAGTGTAATCTGCTCATGGCTGCAGCCTTGCACTCCGTAACTAAGCTTCTTACATTTTTTAGAGTAAGGGTGTTTTTAGTTCTGTGGCTACTGTATTAATATGTAAATACAAACCAAATCAGGGGTTGAGCACCCTAACTTTGCAAATAAATGAAGCAATTGTCCTTGTTTTGATTAGAAAGTTTGGATTATAGGTCTCCTATAAGGTCCTTTCCAAGGTGAGTGATTTTTTGGCTCTCTACCTGAATAACCATGGGGTGTGAATTAGCTGGCTTGGCTAATTACACCACTCTTTTAAAGTTGTGATGATAAATACAGATGTTGCAGCTGAGCAAGTTATTCCACAGTCCTGAACAGCTTTTCATATCTCCATCATAAATACTTTGATACAGGAAAGATGAGCATTAGTAGAATGTAATAAAAAATTTATCAAATAAGTAAAAGCATGGCTAAATATTATTTTGGTTGCATAATTTTTTCCTTTAAAGTGACCAAGCCTGTCAATTTTTCCCTTAAATTGAATGAAACTGATAGAAATTGCTGTTTACTACAGTGCCACATAATTAAGGTACCCTGAAACAGGATCTACGTGCCCTGGCCATTCATACATTTGTACCAAAGCTGGAGTTTTGCTTTTGGCTGGGGTATCAATTCCTTTTACAAGCACCCTTCATTAATGGGTTAACATGTGTAACACAGCAGCTTGTAAGAATGAGATCCAGTGGCATACATTTCAACAAATCAGAAATTAATTCCAAACTATTCAAAATTAAAATACACGTTCTATTCAAATCTAATAGTTTTCTTGATGCTGCTTGATGCAGACAATAATTAAGTCTTTTTCCATATGTATTCCATAAAATATAGGTAATTTTCACCAGTCATAAAGTGCCAAAGACATCTGTGTTGAAGGCAAATGTAATAGGATTTGAATTAGGTTTGGAGGTTGACTTGGGAGTGTATTAAAAATAGTTTTGATGTGATTCAGTACATACCTTCAGGCAGCTTTTCCACTGACATTTATCTAAGAAACAGCTTTATATTGATTTTATTTTTTTAATAGAGGAAAACAAATTTCCAAGAGGGCAGAATTTTTCATTCAGCTGTGCTGAGACAGTTACCTCCATTTTTTTATCTTTTTCTTTTTTCCTCAGAAAAAAAAAAGCAGATTAAAACAACATAAAATAATAATTTAAAAAATCTTGCTTTCACCATTGTGGTAAAGGTTATCTTATGTGAAGCAGGCAGTGTTTTAGTGTGTTAATCTCTTTCCAATTAGCTTTTCTTCAGTTTTTTTTTTGCTGACAGTAGTAGGCACAGTCTCACATACTTACCACTCCTGGTTTATCCTATGCAATTCAGAGCTGCTTCCAACATCAAAGTTTAATTTTATGACTAGGAAGTGGCTAGGATTTATTCAGGGTATGAAGATATTCAGCTGCAAATAAAAAGATGGTATGAGAGATTATGACAAGATCATCATAAACTTTGACTAATTGATCTGCTGCAGCGTCTTTCAGGAGTAGGCTCTTTTCCTCATAATACCTGTTCATAACAGTAAGTATTACCTCTGGATGTGATATCTTGGGCTGTATAACTTGGGCCTTTAGAGCAAATATAGTCTGGTGAGGAATTCTGTCTCATAATAACTGGCTGGAGAAATAATGAGAAGCTGGTAGCAAGAGCAGACTTGGAGCTCATTTGTTCCTGTCTTCTGCATGAGACCTGTGATCATTATGAATATCTGCTTATCAGTCCCTTGTCTTTTCAGTTTGTTTGTTCTCTTTTGTTTTGTGTATATTTCCTTTTCAGTGCTATTCCAAAATTGCTTCTTTCCTTTTCACTCTCTTTTCTATTCCAGCAGCTGTTTTAGAGTTACTTGCATGATTCTTGTGAATTTTAACATGCCATCACTTCTCTTCCCAGTGGTAGATGATCTGTTTCTGCTGGGATATAACCTTAATAATTACATTGTTCACACTGCTGCTTTCCCTGGTTATTCCAAGAATAATTAAAATGGGAGCACAGACACAACAGAAAAGCACGCTTTTGCAGTAGAAACACTCTCCTTGACTATTATTAATCTGCATGGAAATTTTGGTTCATATTTATCCTCAGAGGTGTCTTGAAGCTTCTTGTTAAGCAGTGGGTCTCCTGTTGCAGTGCTGTATCTTAGATCTGGAAAAAAAATGGTTATATAAAAAAAGCTGATAAGCCTAAAGACTTGGTCTCTGAAGTGAAGACCAGTTTGATAGGATATTTGAGCATGCATATCCCTATTATAACTGGCAGCAATTATATGAAAAATGTGGGTGAATTGCAGGACTTCTTTCTTGATCCAGTATATTAAAAATGTCAGAGCACACGTTTGAAATTCTGTAGGAGTTTGGGGATCAGACACTGCCATTCTCTGCTGGCATACTTTGTCATGCTGTGTGAATTTGTTCAGGTCTTCATTATTTCCTACACTCTTGTTTACATGGAGCAGAATAGCCAAGTTTCAGTAAAGGAAAATTATAGTTACAGGAGTTAGACCATTACTGAAAGCTTCAGAGAACTTATACTCTGGTGAGAGTATGTATTTTCAGATGAAGGAGAGAGGAATTCCAGTACTGGAAATGCATGAAATTATTCAAACACATTTTCAAAACAGGAAGTATTAATAATCCATGAATGTTAATCTTTGAACATTTGTGTTTTTAAAGAAGGTTTTTATGTGACAACTGAATTGATCAATTGCCCCCTCTCATTGAATTAGGACAGGATGGGTTTTTAAATAACTTTATGTGATGGTGCTTGTTTCATTGATTTTTTTTTTATGCCCTGAATCTTTATGTTCATGAATGAACTTAAAGAGGTAGAAATAAATACTTTAATTCTCCTTTTGTAGAACAAATAGAGAACTACAAGTCAGTGAGAATAGGGAGCACATTCACTGTACCCATTGTGCACATGCCATATATTTATGTGGTAATATCATATAAATAAAAATGCTGGATTTGTTTACTTGATAGGAATATATATTGCTTCCCCTTATTATTGAGGTTACTACAGTTGATGGGACTTGGTGGATGTTCTGTGATTCTTTTACAAACTTGCAATTTGCAGGTAGACTATGCCAGGTTTAAATCTAGTGAAGTTTTACATACAGTAGTTCTTTCTACTTTATTTCCACCTGCCATTTGATTCCTGTTTAAATTGGAACTTGCACTTCTAGTAGTTTGGGGATTTTGTAATTCCATGTAGGGCTAGTTTTTAAATTAGGAATTTAAGCATTTGTTTCCATTTTGTTTTGCTGTAGGCTTGTAAATACCTCTCAAAGTGTAGTCTTGGAAGCATAGGAGGTGATGAGAACAGCAGCAAGGCTAGTTTGGGATATTCATTTCAAGTGCAGTAACTCTGGTTTAAATACAGGTCAAACAGATGCTGCAGTTTTTCTTCACGAAGAACTTTGTTTCAGCCCTGGATCAGTTGTGCTGTGGGGTGACATGAGCAGCCCTGCCTGCCTGGACTGTGATGAGGAAAGCAGTATTGCAGCAGGGCAGCTGTCTCCTTCATCCCTCCAAATTAAAAAGTTACGTGGAACTTTCTTGAGGATTGACATTGGCCGCCTGAAATTTCACAAATGACTTTAAATATACTGTGGCAGGCCGAGGCACTGTCCATTGGGCATGAGGGACTTGCCTATTGATTAGGGGATGCAGGGATGAGAAACCGTCATGGAAAGTGACTGTGATGATTTTTCCAGATAAAAGAGCTCAGCATGGTTGGTGCAAGTGCTTAGGCTCTCCTTGACCAGCAAGCAACAGCCCAGACCCCTCAGACTTGAGGTTTGCACCCCTTAGGCTTAAGGCAAACACAGCCTCCCTGTTCATGATCCAGGAGCCACTTACGTGAAGGATAGTGCAGCCTGGGTAGAAAACAACACTCCTAGGCTAAAAGATTTTATCTGACTGGAACAAATTGCCCAGAAATTCCCTGGCTACCAATATCATACCCCACTGAGGGTGAGGAAAGAATTCAAGAACGAGCAGGAAGGTTTACTGTGGGAGGCTGTATTTGAGAACTGCAGCTCCTGTTGGTTTTCAAGTCTGCTTTAACTGCTCTCAGTGCATGGTTTCTTCTCTGCTCTCAGTAATTATACTAATAGTATTGATTTAATCCTTTCAGTCTTCAAAGAGCTGTTTGAATAATAATTAGATAATCCTCCTGACCCTGGAGAGACAGATAGGCACTACTAACAGTAAAAAGTCCTTGTACAGAAAAGGAAGATTTGATAAGAGCACTGCAGGTAAAGAGAAGTTCATGCCTGAAAAGTGACTATGTCTTTAAGCCACACTCTTTTGAAGAACAGCTGTCCATAAGGAAGGAAGAGTGGAGTGAAGAAGAGGATGGCAAAGCAGCAGGCCAGGTAGAGGCCAAGCCTCAGTGGATCCAGCCAGCAGTTCCCTTGGGGGCTGTGCCACTGTACAGCTCAGAGGATTTTCAGGATTTTATTTATCTTGCCTTCATGGCTGCTTTTTCCCTCCTGATTTTAGTGCCTCCTAGTTTTGTTTTGCCTGAAAGTAGATCATGTGTTTGCTACTGAGTCTTGTATGGTTTTGTGGGTTCTGGCATACACATGCCTTGATCATGATGAAGATTTGAGATCCACCTGTGGCTTTGGTGTTTCACAGACAGGTTTTCTCCCTGTGATGCTACTGCAGTCTCTGGCTTCCCAGAGTATTTTACTCTATCAGCAATGTTCTGTTCTCCCTGTTCCTGCCCCCTTGGGTGATTTCACTCAGTATTGAAAAGGTAAAATGTCAGAAGTGGGGTAAAGAAAGAGGGATGCTGTTTGTCTCAGTAGCTTGTTGTTTTATAACTGCTTTATGTTGTAACACAATTATCTCAGCATCAGGCCAGTCCTTTATTCTGACACTTCTTAAACATCTCTAGTGATGTGGTGTCAGCTTGCACCAGAGGAGACGTGATCAAGGAGATCTGCGCAGCTGAATGTGAATCTATTTTCTGCCTGAAGGAACTGGAAGTTGCATACATGTGTGATTACTTACAGGGCACTGAAGGGAACCTTGTATGAATTCAATAAACACTTTAAAACTTGAACTGGAGTCTGTTTTGTCCCAGGTACACCATTCTGTGCCGTGGAAAGGTGGCATTCGTTCATTGTACGGCTGGATGAACTCAGCTCTGTAGTGATTCATTCGGTGTAACTCCTGTACAGAGGAATATGAGTATTGATCTAGGCCATTAAAACATATCATGCTCCTATTATTTTATAAACATTAACTGCACACAAGGACAACACCATAAATTCTAAAATGTATTCCAGTTCATAAAATTCACCAGTCTATTGTTCTGCCCTGGGTGGCTATTGACAGTCACAGTAATTCCTGTGGACAGCAGAAGAGCTGGGTATGACTAGTAAAGCATACATAATAAAAAGTTTGTCTTCTCAATAGACCCTCACAGCAAATTCAGGGAGAAACCAAATCCCCCCAATTTTCTTCCCTTCCTGTCTTTGCTTTCCACCATTAAGCTCTGTCTTGAACACAGTATGTCATAGCTATTGACATTTCAGTCATTGATTATTATAGCAATGTAATGCATACAGCCAGTGAGTGTATCTGCAGCATGACACTGTAATTACCTGCTGGCTTTCCAGAAATCATTGGCAATATGACTAATGTTAAAAGCTTTTTTCTTTTTTTTTTTCTTTTTTTTTTTTTTAAGGAAAAAACGCTTTCTTTCTTCTGTTTTGTTTTAATATAAACTATTATAAACTCTCTGTGGATATGAGACTCTGGTAATGACTCAGTGGGCAGTGAGACAGCAATCTCAGACACTGTAATGTGATGCAGAAAAGGTCATAAACTTGCTTTCATAACAGGATTATTCACATTTTAATTCATTAAAAATTAAACACATGTGGGAGCACATGGTGCATTGAAGTTGACAAGTATTGGTGAATACTTACTTTTAGTTTCTCTACTCCTGATCAGTTTGTGTGAGTTGAAATTACTCCAAATTAAGTCTAGTCTTATTTAGTGCCATTTACATTTGAAGTTAGTTGTTCCTACTGAAGACAAGTGCCATAAGTAGCTACATAGTGTTTCAGAATCATAACTTTATGGAGTGATGGTTGGATGATTATTTTTTTTTCATTTTTAAGTCTTAACAATGAACTTATATTTAACAGAAAAACATGAAATTCTATATAATTTATCTAATTTGAGCTAGAAGATGCTAGTTTTTTCATTGTACTGTTAACAGGCTTTTGCTGTTGTTTTGTGTGTTTGGCTGGGTTTTTTGTGTTTTTGCAGTCATGCAGAAGAAAATGTGCTCCAGCACCTTGTGACGTAGCTGCCTATCTCAGCCTGATAACATTGCAGTGGTATTTGTCACTGATGTGCCATGTTAGAATGTAGCTAGGACAGGACTGGTTAGGCAGAGCTGGATGTGGTGCTGTGGAACTGAGTTAAAACAGCACAGGGAGGCCTGTCTAGTCTACTCTACTCTATGGCTCCCTGGGCCAGTATCAGATGCCTGGGAAATCCAGAAATAGGCTGAGCCTGGAGTGGCAGACTGTGACTCAGGGGTGTCTTGAGTCAGGGGTGATATTTTCGAGGTTAATAGCCTTCAGCAGATTTCTTCTTATGTGAATTTGCCTTATCATATTAGCAGTTATGTTGACTTCTGGCTTCCATGGCAACAAGAGACAGAGAGTTTCACTGTGACAAAACAGTGTATGGAGAATTATTTCCTATTGTTGATGCTAACTCTGATAGCATAAGTTGCCACCACTTTTTTTCATTTTTTTCTTTTTTTTTTTAAAAAAAAAGAAGGAAGGGTGTTTTCCTTTTAATTTTTTCAGTATGCCACTCATTTCATGTCTCTCTAACATATTTCCACTCAGTTCTTTTCTGGGCTAAAAAAAGTATCTCCCCCGTCTGTGCAGTTGTTTCTTGTAAGGAATCTCTTTGTGCTTTGGACCCTTCTTACTGCCCTTTTCTGTAGCTTTTCTAGCAGCAGAATATTAAGACCAGAACCAGAACTACATGGGATGTTCCCAAAGTGAATGAATTTACAAAGTTATGTAATTAATCTTACCACTTCTATAACTTTCCTAATACTTGTCAACTTAGGCACATAATAATGTGTCTCTTACTCCCACATTGTTTAGAGCATTATTGACCTGATTTTTTGTTGTTGGTGGTGGTGGTGTAGGAATATGCAAGTGACATGATAAACTTTGAATTAATGGCACCAATTAGTATAAAGCTCTCCAGATGTAACCATATTTGGGGTCATAACCCTGACAGGCATTGGAAAGAATTTAATGCTTTTTTACAGTTCAGTGTTACATTTCTGTTTTTCACAAGCTGGGTAACAAATCAGGTTGGTTTTAGAATCCAAATGAAGCTAGAGCTGCATTATACTTGCACATCAGCAGCCAGACCAGATTTCTATGTCTACTTTTCTTTAATTGCAGGTATTTATGAGCCGCCATTTCTTGTATTATTGTGGTGAACCTACTCTGGATGTGAAGATTGCCTTTTGTCAGGTGTGTGTTCCTTACAGGTAAAACAAGGTACAGTATATACTTGTACTTCTTTTTTGCAATACACGTTTTAATAAGAGAAAAACAGACTTGAGTTTCGGCAGCTTACTGCAAGTAACTGGTTATAAAAAATGAGAATAAATACAAAAAATAGAAAAATGCCTCAAAAAATTACTTTTCTATTTGCTCTCGAGTTTATTTTATAATTTGGTCTTAGTGATTTTTGATATTGTTTTGATAAACTATTATTTAATATTCTCAGGTTTTTAAAGTGAAAAATAATGGCACAGTTTTCAAACAGAAAAACTGCAAATTAAAACTATTTTATCTTAGTCTCTGTTCTTCTGAGACAGAGCCTTTTACGTTGTAGCCTGTGACTATAATTTTCTGTTTACCTGTACTGGAGGTGAAGGAAGCGTAATTAAAATTGTGGTGTTCGTCTTGTCTCCCATTGAACACCATGTGCTATTGAGGTCTTGGAGCCATGAGACTGCACTAAAGCCAATTCTGTATTTCTACGTCACCCTCGAAATTGTTTGGTCACAATGTATGGAAACCTACAAAGCTGAAACTAAATCTTTGATGGAAAGAAAGCTTATTGATTTATCCAGTTTTTTGCTCTCTTGGTTAATTCAGCTAACATATTTAGTCACAAATCTGTGTGCATAATTTTCCCTTGTGAATGAAATATTACTTTTTTTGCTCACTTCTGAACAGTGTTTTGTACTTGAATTCTGTCTCTTCATAGTTTTATGGGTTTTTTGTGCAACAGGACATCGGTTATCTGGCTAACTGGAGAGATATTAGGGACATTCTTCACTTTTTGAGGCTGAAAACAATGCTGCATTCTTAGAAATGAATTTATGATGAACACTATCTTTTTTCTTTTTTATTACATGTGGAGTACAAGTAAAGCACAACTGTACAAAAGAAAGGGCCTGTGTAAGCATTTAACACGGAACAGTGACAGGTGTTGGAAAGTTTGCTTTGTGTTTTTTAACTCAGGGATACTAAATAATAATTCTGCTGAGAAGGTTGAATCTGGACTTAGGAATCATCAGCTCTGGAATGGGTCTTTGCTGTTTAGTTTGATAATCTGCTTAACTGTCTTCTTTTTTATCACACATTCTTCATGTGCGTGTGTTTAATTGGCTTAATTCTTCCACTGGCAACTTTGTCAAATGTAGTATTTTTGTAATGTTTTGACAGAGTTTGCTTCAAGAAGACAAAAAAAATACAGAAGTGACATTTTTTTCCTCAGATTGTATGTGTGATAAAAGTGTTATTGATGAAAAAATAGTTTTACTGTGCAGAATAGAGGGTTTTTGCATCGCTCTCCTCTCCTTTTTACTTAGATCATTTCAGATGGATTTTTATCACTGAGTGAGATTAATTCCTGTTTAATGGCTGCAGCAGGTACCCAGAATGGCGTCATCCACTAAATACATACAAAGAGATATTATCCTGACATTGCAGGGAACAGAATCCCATCCTTCAAGCACTTATCACACAGATACCTTTTCAAGGTCTTCAGACCTTCAGATCGATTCTCTTGAGGATAAAAACTGGTTTAAGCTTCATGTTAATTTATTCTCTCCATAAAGATAGGCCCTGATCCAAACAACAGTTGGAACTATGTGCAAGAACAGCCTCTAAATTAAGTGTCTGGTTGCATTAAGACCTGTCTTGGATGCTGTTCATTTGTGTTGTTTAGAGTGGGATGGGGGTTATATCTCTGTCCTTGGTCCAAACATCCAGAGCTTTATTTAGAGATTGGGAATAGTGTCCAGGTGGTAATATTGTTTATTCCATTCTTATTCCTGCTTCCACTTGAAATTTTTCCTCACTGCAGACTTTCTCCAAAGTGTTTGTGCTGAAATGCCTTTTCTTGAAGTTCCAATATTGAAGAAAACATTGATTATTTTTAGTACTGGGTATGTATTTTTCTTGTAATATATATTTGTGGCCTAAAAGGCATAGCTTTATGTGCTCTGAAGGAAAGTGACATATCCATAATTACAGGCTCTTCTCTTTGACATAGAGCTGATGTCCCTGAGCACACTAGTTTTGTGCAATGAAATGCTAATTCAGCAGGAACAGAAATTTAAGGATTTCCAGGTTAAGGATAAAAAGAACAGCCCTTCTTGAGAAACACTCAGGGTACCCTACTTATAAATAGGGTAAATATGTACCTCCCACCCCTTCACCGTTTGCAGCATAAAAAGACCCGAGTCTGGGATAGCTGGACATGGCTAGCCAATTCATGTTCTGAAACAGCCACCTTTTTAAGGCTGAGGAAAATCACATCTGCTTTTCTACCATAATAGAGAAGTACGATGAGAGGGCCTATAGAATTTCATTAGACTTCTGTAAGGTTGGTGTCACCAACAAGCTTTTATCTGTAGGACTCTACATATTTTTGTTGTAGCATGAGGTAATGCAGAGCAGTATATCATGGGTAGATAGGACATTAAATTTTAATACTCATATATTAACAATATGTAACAATTCCAAAATAATACTGACTTCTTCATCCACATTTTTCTCCATTTATTCTTCCAATATTTTTTTTTTAAAATCAGTATCAAGGCATACATAGCCTGGCAGAATTTACATGTTCCCTAAGCTGTAGGTATAGGGGATATCTTTATTTAGAATACAATTCTAAATGTAGTGTGTCCTATGATTATGACTTCTATCCAATGAGAGATTAGTTGGTATTCAAAAGTTATCAGCAATTGATATCTTAGATTTCTATGAATAAAATGATACTTCATAGCATCAAGAGCTGTCTATGTCTAGCTAAAGGTGTGATTATTTAGCTCTGTACAGTCATTATATGTAAAAGGGAGAATCCTTTAGCTATTGTCTTCACATCAAATACTGTAATTATATCGTTCTATTGAGAAATCTACTTTCTCTCCTGTATCTTTGGCTACATTTTGCATTTGGATCACTGATTTAGTTCCTCTCCATAAAGAAACCTCAGTCTTAAGGGACCTTTCTTTCAGTGATTCTTGATCAATTCTTTCAACCTTCTTTGGTGTGATGACCAGGGCTGCATGTCACCTGTGTGTCCACACTGAATTCTTCAGGCATCATGGGGATGAGGAATCATTTGCAGTAGTGTTTTCTTGTGCAGATACTCACACATTGCTCATCTGTTAGAAGTCTCATCTGAGACTGAAGGACACACCTCTGGGACACACTGACTTCTGAGCAATACATGATACCACAGTTATAAATGAGCTATGAGAATTGGTGCCTGTGAGAAGGAAGGAATTAAAAGGACTTAGAGCTCATGGAACTTGTGGAGGACAAGAGAAGAATAAGTAAGTAGTGCTTTGCTTTGTGTTTTGAGTAGATGCAATTGTAAAGGAGAAGGCAGACTTGCTGCTTTGTGAGTGATCAGAACTAGGTAAGAGCTAGGTAAGCTGATGCGTTTTTGGTATCTCAGAAGCGGTTAAACAAGGACAGAGTGTTTAAACAAATAAACAGAAAAACACAACTATGAGAAAACCCCCAACCTAACAAAAAAAATACCCAACCAGCGCTTAGAAATATTGTACTGCATTTAATAAAATGCTTTAATATGTTGTGTTGAAATAGAATGAATAAAGCAAATGTAAAAAGCTCAATCGCTGTTCAATCAAGGCTGAGTTGTTTGCAGAGGTCAGTTGTCTACTTGAAAGGCTAAATGCAGAAAGCCCCCTGTCGCGCGTGGGGGGCAAGGCACCTGGAGAGAGATAAAAGAAGGCCAGAAATTAGCTTTTAAATCCCACTCAAAACACGCTAAAATCAGAAAGACTGGGTGACTAATACAAGCCTCACAGGAGGAGAACGAGGTGGAAGAATGAAAACTGTGGTGTGATGTGGCTGGTAAGACCAAGATCTGTAATATTACATCCAGCCACACGCATGCAAGATGAAACCCTGTGTAGGAGACTGGATCACTGTTTATGGACTTTTGAGTTCAAGGAGAGCCAGAATAAGTGAGAAGTCTGGTTTTATGGAGAAAAAAGTGGATAAATTTTCTGCCATAAATGTGTCATGTATAGAATACACAGTTTAAATCAATTTAGTCGATCTTTCTATGCAAAGATACTCTGTATTTCTCAAGTGATAGCTTCTGTGGCCATTCCAGTTTACACAGCAAAACCTATGACCATTAAATTCGAAGCAGAGGGCTCAGCAATTTCATGTTCATGCCAGAATTCTAGCACTTGAAATTTCTGTGAGAATTAGAGCAGTGCAAGTGGGAGGATAGCTGTTAAATTCATCGTGCTGATGGCTTAGCAGATGCACCCAGGTGAGCAGGGCTTTCCTTTATGAACATTTCAGAGCTGGCCAGAAGAGTGAGGGTTTTACAGTACTCGTGAATTTCATTCTGTACAACCTCGGCCTTTGACTTTAAGGTTAAATTGTAGCTGTAAGATATTATCCTCTTGTATCCTGAGGGAACCAATGGCATCCACCTCTGAAATGTGCTGTGGTCGGTACCAGCCTCTTTGTCTGAGGCGGGGTGAAGACATGGGGGCCGCTGGGGAGCCATCGTGGTGTCTGGTTCAGAACATCCTCTCTGCTCCATCCTCCTCATCTCTGGGCTCTGTGCCAGCTGCAAATTGGGAGGCAGCCTGCCAGTCTTCCTTCTGATTCTTTCAGTCACCTGCATTTACACAGATGTGGAGGGCTTGAATTGATTTCAGTAGCCTTGCATCACAGCTCCCTCGAACAGGTGTTCCTGCCAGGATTGCTGTGGGCAGGCAGGGAAGGATACCAACACTGAGGTAAAGTTTCCCCTCTGCTAATGCTGCCAGCAGAATCTGTGACAGCACTCACTGTCTTGGAGATGCAAAAGAGAGCAATTTGCTCTAAATTGCCACTAGCATGGTTTGTGTTTATAAAAGCTGAATTGTATGAGATACTGAGCTGCCAAAAATTGCCATGTTTCACGCTCATCAATAACAGAAGCGATGGTGTTCAGAAACAAAAGTATGTCAGAAAAATATAAAAATACCGTTAGTTTGTAGGATAGAAATGGAAAAATAAAATGGGATATCAGGAAGCAATTCACCTTATAATATAGAAAATAACATAATTTTATTTCTGTTTGGCTTTTTAACTCTTTTGCTCTCTGTACTCTGAAAGAAAGGAAAAGAATACAGTTTGTAGCTCTGTGTGAGGCAGTAAGTTATTGGAGTTCCACTGAATTTTTAAATACTTGTTATTTGAAAGCAAAATACATGCTCTCTAAACAGTTAGTTATGGTGAGAGTATCTTTTTCCTTTATCTAAAGTTCTTGAGTCTTGACAGTTTATTTTCTTTTTCTCACTAGTCAGGCTATTAACAAAACATCATTGCAAATGTGGCTATGTGATCAAGTAAGCTAACAATGATAGGTTTTCAGGGCTGAGAAATTTTCACTGGTCTTATTCTAAATCTCTCTATATGGTGAAAAGTGGATGGCATTGGGGAGCGTGTGTGTATGTATTAGACGTTTTCAATTAGGTACCGAAAGGAGAAAATAATGGCTCATGCATTTTCGTATGAAATGAAAGCCAAGCTCCTATCAGTGTTGAAGTAACGCAATTTCATTGTCCAAATGTTTATAGAAACTAAGAACAAATGACATTTCCATGCATACTTTGTCTCTGAGGAATAATCTTTCATCTTACACAGAGGTCTGAGAAACTTGGATGTGTTTTTTGGAAGTTTTACACCTGCAATGTTTATTGTTAATCTGGTTCCTCAGTATTGTAGCTTGCCCAAGTTCATTTGAAGTTCACCTGAAAATTTATTAACTCACTGGAATTCACTATACTGTATGAGAGCTATCCATTTTTACTGTGATATCCTGATTGAAATGTGTATCTATAAACTTCCTTCCCCCATCTATTTCTTAATGAATTGGTAATTCCTGGTTTCAATGTTGGTCTCAACCACATTTGAAAGGAGTTTATGGTTAGGGTACATCTACAGAAGAGTATGTACTGGGAATTCATTACCCTGCGTTCCTTTCTGGTGCTACATAATCAAAGCTTTGACCTCAGCTGCCTGTACAGAACTTGTAAGCATTAAAACCTGGGTCTGAAATAGCTTAGTGGTGTGCAAGGGGGCATCTGGGGGAATATTAATATCTGTAACAAAACCAAGGCTTCTAGGGGGGTTTTAAATGAGCACCGAGGATGTAACAGGAGAAGAGCAAAATGTAGTCTGTAGGCTTCTTTAAGATGAGCTATGTGAATTTGAAGATTTGGAGGAGAAGCTTTTCATCAGGTTTGAAACTAAAACTAACATTGACATGCTCTATAAAGAGCATGAATTTCCTTGCTAAAGGGAAAATATTTTTTACCTTAATTTTGGAGTGAAACAAAACTGCCATTTCCTTGTCTTCATTAGGAAGTGGCTGTTGAATCAACCGGAGATGGTTCTTGATTGCATGTCAGCTTGGCTTGGGGATCTGATCAAATGTGATTAATCCAATAATGCTGTTAATTCATTGACTTAGGGATTTGATTTAAGTCAGCATCATGACAAGGGTAGTTATATCCTTCATCTCCTGTTATTATTGAAAGTCAGCAGTGCATTGGGCTTTAGTAACCCTACTATGCTTTTGTTCACTTATTTAGGCTTTGGTAAAAGTTGGAAAACATAGAGTAGGGGTTTTTTTGTAGCTTTTTAGCAGTGTGGGTTTAAAGCAAGGAGGCAGCTTAGTAGATTACCTGGTCCTTGGCCTCTATGCAAAGCTGAAATTTTTATCACTCAGAGGAGGCATTCTGCTTGAAGTAAACTTCAAACTAAATCAGCCTGCCTTGAATTTTAAAAGTAATGCTTGATGTTTGTTTTCTATCAAAGACCTTATGGGGTGCAAATTTTTAAGTAGAGAAAAAGATATAAATGTAAAAAGAAATAATGATTCCATGAAAAAGAAAACAGTCTTTACATTTCCCTCTCACACACAGTTAGGAGCAGATTGTCTTAGGAATGGTCTGTGTTGTGCAGAGGAGAGCTGCTCATCAGGACATTTGTATTTTCTTATCAGTTGTGGTCTTCTGGGTCCACAACTTTAATTGCTGTTGACTAAAGCATTTGGATATGATAATTACCCATATAACTGAGGTACTACAGAGTGGTTCTTCTGAACTGCTTTAATTGAGTTTTAAAAGACATTTCTGGATTAAAAAAAAATAGCTGCCGGAACCACAGTGGTTCAGAAATCCCCCCGTATGCAGCATGAGTTTCCCGAGGCTAGTAGTTCACATGGTCAGGCTAACTTAAAAGCAAGTAATTTTCATTCTAGACATAGAGTGATAAAATATGTGCTCCCATGTAGCTCCATACCACACAACGAGCTGTCAGGTAGCTTGGGAGTGAGGACACAAACAAGTTGTGGCAGGCCTGGCTCATCCAAGCCTTAAGAGAGTCATCCAGTTTGTTTAAAAAATTCACTCTATCTGTACTTCCAGAGGAGCTGGCTATGAGCCAGGCTCACTCAGGAATGCAATTTTTATGCTGACACTTTATACATAAACATTGGTTTCAGAGTAATGGGTGTTAATGCTGAATATGTCCTGCACTGTTCTGATAATGACATCAAGAAAAAATATGCTCCAAATGTGTTTGGCTAGCCAGAGGGAGCTGTGAAATTCCTGTCAATCAGGAGCACGGTATTAAAAAAACCCAGAAAACCTCTCAATTCCAGGTCTGGTATGAATACCTGAGCTGAATAGCCAAATTTATGCATCTCTCTTCACTGAATGGAAGACTTTTTAAGACTAAGGCTACAAAGTGTGAACCAGATGCAGCCTGTTTTTCTTCCAATGAGAAAAATTCAAACCTCTTTTGGAATAATTTCACTCTCAGGAAGCTTCAGTTTATGGCTGTGTCAGTGTCCAGAAACCTCTCACTTTTTGTGTTAGGGTGAGGCCTCCCCTGGTCTCCCCCTCACAATGTTTGATGAACAAGTTAATGTAAAGTTTCCTTTGGTCTTCTGAGATGAGACTTTGTGTTTGAGTGAAGAGCTGCATTTATTATAATGTTTCAAAATCTCTAAATGAGGTATTTAAGATGATGCTGTCCGATGCCAAAGGGCCTTCCAGTCAGATAATGGACAGAAAAATGATAATTTTTCCAAGGCAAACCTTAAAATCCAAGTTCTTTGCAAGGTCAGTAAACTGTTTTTAATGGAAAGATTTTTGGAACACTGGAATTATGTCCTTTTTAATTGAAAGAGTAATGTAATCAAAATCTACTTTTTCCCAGCTCCATCAAATTTCAACTTTGTAGTTCATAAACATATAAGATATTTCATCATTCAGATTTTTTTGGGGGGAGAAGAAATTTGTGATAGAACAAATAAGAAAATTTATAAGCTGTGTTTGGGAGCACTGAAAAAAAATGCATAGACAGAGGCATAGCTGGTTTTTGTTTTTCCTTTACAGAAGGTATTTGGGCATGTCTTGACTTCCATAACTGAACTGTCAACTCTTTTAGGGCAGATCTATTGTAATATGTTGAGTTTTTGCACCCCGTGCTCAGCATCATGTGCTATAGAATCCTAAATTACAAGCATTTAATTCTGATTTTTATCTCAAATTACTATAAATTTGCTCCATAGTCCATAGGGAACTGAGCTCAGCAGTCATAAAGTGGTTATAATGTAACTTGCTGCATGGTAATTTTCCAAATTTGAGGAAAGGTTTTTAATTTTACAGTTTTGGGGAGGAACACTTATATACAGTGCTAGGTTTTGTGTAATGAAAATTTGTGTTTGCTGAATTTTTAGGTCATGAGAGCAGCTCTCCCTCCTATCCTTAGGAACCCAGAACTCTTGAAGATCTCCAGAGCTTCTGAATAAATCTGCATGGTACTGAGCCATGTTGGGTCATGGTTTGTCCCATTAACTGCTCTGTTTCTTTAGCAACCCCTCTTGAAAGTTTCTCAAGGCCTTTAACACATGCTCAGGCAAAGTTTTAGTACTCATGGGAATATATTTGCTTTCTCTGTCTGATCCGTAATGAAGGACCTGATTCCTGAGTCTCTTGTCCCACTTCCACACTGATGAAAGTCATCTTATTTTAAATTAATTGCAAAACAAACGAGGGCAGAATCAGTACGAGCACACAATCCAATGAGGCAGGAGTGATGGCCGGCAGAGACTGTAGTTGGCTGTAACTGTGTCACAAACATCAGCTGGAGAATTCACTGGTTTTCTTTAAACAATGCCTTTTTATGGTGACTTCCTGCATGAAAGAAGGTTTGATACAGTCTTTATGAATATGAGCCAAAAATGGCAGGAATTTGTATTGAAAAATTAGGCTGACAGTGCTTTATTTAATATTCTAATGTTTTACCAGCCTTGGTTTCTCTGTTTTTCACCAATCCCTCTCCCCTTCTCTTCTTCTGTACAACAGGGATTTGGGAAACAAGTGGATGTGTCATATATTGCCAAACATTACAACATGAGCAAAAGCAAAGTTGACAACCAGTTCTACAGCGTGGAAGTAGGTGACTCGACCTTCACAGTCCTCAAACGCTACCAGAACTTGAAACCTATTGGCTCTGGGGCTCAGGGAATAGTTTGGTGAGTATCAGCAGTTTCTCTTACGGTGCTTTGAAACAGAATTGGCATTTTGCATCTCTTCACAGTTTGCCAGCCTCAGCCCATTTGTCTAAAATTGCAAAAATAGCAGCCGGGCAACAGACATCCTGAGGCAGAAGCAGCCCAGTGGTTTGCTAATAAATTCCCCAGCTGGTGAGAGTGATAGTGCTGGGTTTGCTTCTCTACACAACAAAATGGAACTAGCAAGAAAGCAGGAGAGAGATCTTATCATAATTGAGAACTGTGGCACTATTTTCAGAGGCAGTGCAAATAATTTCCCAAGTAAATCCTGTAATTTTAGTCTTTGTACAGTAAAAGTCACTGAGAGCAATACAGAAAATTATTGCATCCCATAGCACCCTCAAATATTCAGGGTGAAGGCCTTTCAAATTGAGATAACTGCTAATGTTTCCTTTATTTCTTAAAAGTGATGTTTCAGTGATGGCAATAATGTGAGCAAAAGACAAATTCTGTAGCTCTCTTAAATGCAGTTTGAATTTAGCATGTTCAAAAGTTGTGGAATCCAGGGTGGCTTTTGCCACTGCAGTTTTAGACATGGCTTTTAAATTTCTGTGGTTTGTATTTAAACATCTCTGTGCAGGCATTTGTTACCTGTTTAATTATGAGGATAACTAAAACAATCTCTTATCTATAACTTGATCAGAGGTGAAGTCTTAATTGCATCTGTTACCTCTGTCACAGTTTTTTTTTTTTTGGAATTTATTACTTTACTTTTTTCACAATTTGTGTTACTTTACAGGTGGAGGCAGTGGTAAAGCAAGAGGTTCCTTTAACCCAGTGGCAAATGGTTTTTCATGGATTGTTTGCATTGGCACCATAACTGACAGTGTAACAACACTGCCAACACATCCTTAGATTTCAGTCCATCACTTCCAGTGTTTAGTGTAGCTTGAGACCATGCAAGTCCAAAGATTGACCCAAATGGCCAAGTACCATATTCCTTATCTTAAACACAAAAGAATTCAAAGTTGCTTTTAAATCAGCTTTGGGGAAGAGGAGTATTTTGGATTCAGTACTGCTGAAATTAATTTTGCACTATTTGTTCAATTCCATATAAAGGAAAGATGGTTTTTGTTCCTCCTTACTATCCTCTACTTGCTTCAGAGGAAAATCAGTTTTCATTGAACCTCTTGCAACTGAATTGCTGTAATGATCAATTGGGAGCAGCAAAAAATAGAGAAATTAAGCTAAATAAAATCAAAAGAATTCTGTGACTTTTGCTTTCACACTATGAGTTGACAGCAACAATTAAGAATTTCTTAGGAAAGAAAATCAAATCAGAAAACAAGAAAGTTCAAGTGAAAGTTAACACAAATCCCCTGAAATGGTGAGTAGCATGGAGAGGCCATAAAAGGCCTTTTTGATGATACAGAGGTATTACACAATAGATGGGGAAGATCATGAGCATTTTTTTTCTTAGTTTGTGTTACATGGTAAACTGCCTGTTGTACAGCATAATTTACCAGGAACACAGCAAACCATCCATCAACGAAGCACAAAGAATTACTGGTGAACTGATTAATTAATGAAAAAACAATTGGGAGATAAATATTTGTAGTTTAGCTAAGAAAAATACAGTACATGATGAGAATTATCTTCCATTGTGTAAGTTTCTCCTTACCTAATATTAATAATAAGCTTACACAGTAAACTCTGTTGGAATAAGTCTCTACTGTAGAAACTTACTCTGTTTAGAAGTATTTTGATGGAAATAGAGTTACATCTAGAAAAAGCTGATTAAGTTAAAAATACTGAAAACCTGCCTATTTATGCAGTGCAGCTTGCTCTGGTGGGAGAAGTAATCTGCCCTGCTTGTCTTGTTCCTTTGCAAAGAATAGCTGCGAGGAGTGCCTCTACAAAAATAGTGGGAAAAAGCTAGTTTTTCATAGTTTCTTTCACATCCAGGGGCTCTGTTTATACTCAATGGCTTGTTCAAGAAGTGTCACAGATCTGGGATACTATTCTGTCCATTGCTGCCAGAATTAGAAATGTAGAAGCCAAATGGGTGATTTCTGATTGTTCCCTCTGCCAAGGGCAGGCACAGGAAGGATGGCACAGAGGGGTTTAGGCTCAGTCTTCTCAGAGCATGCACAGTTTCTAGATTTTCCTTCAGGATACTGTAGGTAAGAAACTACCTCTTATTGAGTGGAATAACTGGCTGCCCAGTGCATAGTGACACTTGGTTTTATGGAGTGATGGAGCATGGCTGCTGAATGCTAACTCCTTTTAGGAGGAGAGGCCTGATGTTTTTCAGGCTTTGGGAGGTGTTGCAGGGCTCCAAGGCAAAGCCACGGAATACTGAAATCTTTCTCATACAGTTCTATGAACAGGTCTCAAGACAAGCAGGAGAATGTCAGTGGAAAACAATTTATGTCATGGAACAGAAGCACGGAATGTGGTTATAAAAGAAGTAGGGACTTGATTTCACTGGATTGTGCTGAAAATTACATCAAAGAAAATATTGTTTTCTTGATGTAGAGGCATTAAAGATATTAAACCTACAGGAGATGATAATTTAGTAAATTACATAAAAAAAGAGAAAAAACATATGGTGTGATTGCTATAATTGTGTCCATGTGAAATAATCATAAACCCAGTAAGGAAATAATATTTCTACACACATAGTATATACAGGATCTTTGGAAATTAATCTTTGGGCTCTTTCTATGGGTTTTGGGTTAAATGTGTTCACAAAACAATTTTAGCAGCTGAAGGAAGGAAAGAAAACAAGCTGCTTGGAATCTCTTGAGTAGGGAAGCTCCTTTTCACCCTGCAAACACTACTCTTTGTGAAAGTGTAGGCTGTTTGCTCACTGTACATCACACTGACATCTGTGAGAAAGCCTAAGAAGGGTGTGTTTGCATATCATTATCATGTTGTTATTACAGGCACAATGACGATGGCGCATCGCTGAAACACAGCTTGGAGTTTATTAGACCAAGCTGCAGTTGTAAAAACTGCACTGGCTTATAACCACACTGGTTAATCCTTGAGTCTGCCATAGAAACAGAAACCAGTTTTCTGAGTTTCATTAGATGTGTGTCACTTAAACTGCTGAGAGAAGAAGTAGCTGATACACCTCTGCAATGTTAGAAGGGAGTTGACACCTATCTTATTTTGGAAGGGGCTGAGAAGGAGAGACAGGTCACTTTCAGCTTGGGTTTTTGCATGCTGGATGATGGTGGATGGAGAGGAATTCTCATGTTCCATAAAATCCACAGAAATATGCTGATGTTGGAGTGGGTGTTTCTTTATGTTTTAGATGAATGCTTTTTGCCTGGAAGGAAGGTAATTGATCTGTAGGTTTTCTGCTGTGGTTTGCAAGCTATCATTTTTATGTTGCCTGTGATATTTTTGATACTGTCTGTGATGTCTAGAAAAATGGTGTTGTACAGAAATATTTCAAAAGCAATTTGAAGGGCTTCTGACAGTTTTTGAATTTATGATAGAAGCAAGGGTGAAGTCCAGGTTTCCAAGGCAGATAGGGAAGACATCACTTACAGGCTTGAGAACACAAGTAATTAAAATCTTAGCAGCATCTTATGAAGACATTTGGCCTGGTTTATGTGCACATGGTGGCTATACCTGTTTGTATTATCAGGAGAAAGTTATAGCTTTGAAAACAAAGTTGTCTGGGTGAGCATCAAATAAATGAGTCTGATGATGCCTTTCAGCTGAAATCCTTTATCTTGGCCTTTTCTTAAAAGTGAGCTCAAGCTTTCAAGCTGCATGATGTTGAGATGTGGTCTAATGATGTGTCAGCTGGACTGGGGGAGCTGGCTGGGAAGGGCTTTATTCTGTCTTGTTGATGCAGGAAGTTTCTGTGTGAGTAATGTTTGAGTGGAGGATATGGGAGCAGGAATTATGCTTTTATGAGAGCTTTTCAGTGAATGCATTATAAATTTAGAAAGACACCTCATCTGCGGATATAGAGGAGACTGTAAATATATTCCTGAAGTAGTAAATTGGGAAATGTGTTGCAGATCTCTTTCTTTGAATTAGTGGTTTGATACTTTTGAGCCTGAACCTAAAGGAGATAACAGAATCTTTTAGTGTCCCCTGTAATAGGTAGAGCCAGCAAGACAATAAATGGCTTGCTGTGTTGCCTAATATTACCACAGGTTCTCCTGTGCTGATTTAATTGTAATTTGGTGGTTCAATGTTATGGAGTGCAGAGTTCTTTCAGATCAGCCTGTGGTGATGGTGGTGCTTTTTATAGCTTATAAATCTGCTGATTTTTTCCTTAAAGTAATCACAGCACCACAGAATCATTTAGGTTGGAAAAGACCCTTAAGATCACTGAGTCCAGCTGTTCCCCCAGCACTGTCCATCACTAAACCACGTCCCCAGGTGCCACATCTGCACATCTTTTTCAGTACCTCCAGGGACGGTGACTCAGCCACTTCCCAGAGTGCTCAAAAGCTGCAGGAGAGGTGTGACATATTGTCCACTACAAGATGCAGAAACACTTTTGAGCTCTTTTGTACAATGTTTCTCCTTCAGTTCTGGTTTTGTGTAGCACCATGGATTCCTGGGCTGGGTATAAGGATCTCAAGGGATATTGCAGTGGAAATAATGGTAAAAGACATAGAAAAGAGCAGTTGATGATTCTGACCATAATCCATTCCAAGCTCATACTTTTGCTATTGTGCAGTGGCAAAAACATAGAGAATAGTGGTCATATCAGTGTCTTACAGCTAACACACAATTTTGATGTATTGTTTAGCTGGACACTGGCGTATTCAAGTTCTTGAGACATGAGTATTTTTCTCCGTTGTGGTCCAGCTATCCCAGTAATACTGTTTTGATTTCTTTGTGTCACTGAATTGAAATACTCTATTCCCTGAGAGAGATCAACATTTGTACATGTATAAAATGGCATAGTTCCATTGTTCAGAGGTGTTCCCTTAGTGGGATTAATCACTAATTTACCTCAGAAGAGGAGAACAAAGGATACATGTCATTCAGAGGCAAAATTGGGTGAACAATGCATTTGGATATGCCTAGAATTTAAGTGGCCCTGAAGGGAGTGGCAGCATTAATTTTGTCAGCCCCAGCCTCTCGTGTGAATCAGAACTGAGCATATGTTGTGAGTTTGGTTACTTTCATTCCAGTTAAGTAGTTACTTCTTGCAGGCTTTTTCTGCTTAACATTCTGTTGGCTGGCACTACAGATTGATCCCGCTCTGTTGTAGATTCTTCAAATTGTGTCCATTAATTCAGCCAGTGTTCTCTTCCTCAGGCTGTTGTGTGCTTTGACATCTTGCTCCCGAGGAGGTTTTTGAAGACAACTTTTAGAGAGTTCTATAAATGTGTTCTGCAAGAGGAATGTGGGAAATAGTTGTCACTTTGCACTGATAGTGACAGAAGCATGCCAGTATGAACAAATTCTGCCATGTTTCCCAGTGCTAATATCATCCCATACAATGGCAACACATGGTGATTAATTGTTTTTCTTCTAGTAGTTTAAAACAATTGTTTAAACTGTTTCCAGATTTTTTTTCCTCGTTTTGGGAATTTCTTGTTGAAACACCAGAAGTGAAACTCAAAGCAAGCTTCAAACCTCGTCATTCATTTGTACATTGCAGGATTTCCCCCCAGTTCTCAGTTTGCAGTTACGCTGTGGTATTCTTTGGATTTTCTAGAGTGTCGTTGCTCTGAAACACCAAAAACTGTGTGTATTTGGTTGCCCATTGACCTGGTGTACATCTGAAACAGCACATTCTGCTTTGTGGTTCTGATGTATCTTGAATCTTAGATTCTTGAGGGAGGCAGCAAATTTCCCAGTTGTATTTTGAATCTGGATCACCAGAATTTTAAGGTGCTGAGAGTTTCCCAGTGGGTACAGCAAAGGCTGAGTATCTCTCTGTATTTGACCTCCAGAATATTGAGTGGAGGTGCTTGTGTAAGTTGATCAGATTTGTGTTTCTTAAGCTGATTTATTCGAGTTTGCATATTAACAAATATCCAGAAACAGTTTGCTTGCATATGGAGTGGGAGCAAGAGGCCATGTCTTGGAGTGCTCTTTCAGAAAACAACTGAGCTTGGATATGGAAGGAACTGCTGTTAGGATCACGGAGAACTGTTGCCATGTGACAAACTATACATAACATCTGAAAAATAGGACAGATGGATTGTGTTTGAGTCATTGTTTGCTTTGATTCTTGCAGCTTCTTCTATCTACTACAACTATGTACAAGTGAGAAAGAAGCAAAAAAAAAAAAGGGATGTATCAAAAAACATTTCTCAATTTCTTCCTTTTTTGTTTGTTTGTTTGTCTCTAACGTCCTTTTTCTATCAGAATGCAGAGATTCCTGGTAGGCAGGGAGTCACCACATATTTCATGTTGGTCTTCTTTTTGTTTCATTTCCCTTTGTAGAGAGAGATCTAAAATTTGAGATGTAATGGTAATCACAAGTGGTATATAATAAAATGTGCCACAGTATTCTTTTCTAGCAAGGAAATAATGTCCTCTGTGTCTAAAATACACTGCCTATATTTCTATGTCCTTTTTTGATTCCTCTCTCCTTAAAGAACCTGTGTGGTTTCCATGACTACAGCAGTTAAGCAGGCAAAATCTATTCCATATTTATACTCTGCAAGTTTATGGGGGAAAAAGTAAATAAGTTCATGAGGGAACCATCTCTGTGCAATCTGTTTTCGTGAACCCTGGCAGCTATGCCCCCTTTACCTGGTCACAAATTTAGTACAGTAAAGGCAGGGTCAGGCTCTTTTGGGAGCGCTGGCAGGCAAAGTTTTCAGCTGGATTGGTACATCTCTTAGGCATGGAGCACCTTTGTGTGGATCTGTGATCTCCTTGGAGCCATTAAAAAATGCATCAGCTGTTTGTAAATTCTGTGTCTGCAGGGAAGTAACTGATGATTGTGAAACTTAAGCTCTTTCTGTGTTGGTTGGTTAGAAACTCCATTTAATTTACACTTTTTGCTATCAGACAGCGATGATGTTTTCAAACCCTCTTTACAGATGTCAGGTACTTATTTTTCCTGCACTGTCAAAAGCTTCCTTTTGGTCTCTGACAGATCTCCCTTTTCTCACATCTCTGCTGGGTCACTGTTAAGATGCAACTTACTGGGCAGATTTTTTCATGACTGTCTTTGCTCCTCCTGGAAAATCAGGTTTGGCATTAACTGCTGTCAGTGCATTGTAGCTGCTCCTTAACAGACTTCAGGCTTATCCTTCCATGTCGTTCACCTGAAGTCCTGTCCCCACTGAAATGAACACCATTGCGTCATCAACACCATATGTTTCACATGAGACCAATTGCACAAAACACTTTTGTTCCCTCTTAGGACTGAGAGGTTTCTCCTGTGATAGGAGAATGGCTGTGGCCACATGGAATCAGGGAGGTAGGGCAATTACACTGAGTACCTTAATAAAAGGGCTGGTATCAACAAAAAGAAGCAATGGAATCAGAAATGGAAAAACTAGAGCCAGTCTGGGAGGAAATGCAGCTCAGATAATTCAATTTTCTTTGTCAACCTCTATTGTTGGTATTTATTCTCTGAGGTTAGTGTAGTCTACAGATATTCACAGTGCTTTACAGAAATCAACATACTGTGCTTTGTTCCAAGACCTGTTCTTAGACAATCCTGAGAGCCAGTGACCACCCAAAAACTTAAACACAAGTTGTGTAAGATGGAAAGACAATATGAAACAAGATATTCTGTATGAAGCCTAGGTGAAGTTTGTGAATAATGCAAGGCATGTCTGGCATGACATGAGTGGGAAAACCCACTAAAATTGGCAACAGTCTGCAACAGAGACAGATAGAAAGGGAAGCAGGAAATAGGAAGCCAAATACAGGAGTCCCTTTGCAAGTCAAAAATAGGACATTGAGGGATTTGTTTGTTTGTAGGTGTTTTTTATGGAATTTGTTGTTGTTGTTGGGGGTTTTTTTATCTTTTTTCTTTTCTGGCTTCAAATACAGTGTTTTAAAATTCTGTCTACACATCTATGTCTTGAAATTTCTGGTGTAACATGGCAACTCAAACATCTAATTGTGGGGTGAAGGTCTGTAGTGACGCAGAGTTCCCAAGCAGGTGCAGAGGAGAGTCACTGTATTGGAAAAACGAGGCCTTTTTTAGCAGTTAGCCCATTATCAGTTACATAGTTTCAAAGCAGAAAACAAATATAATTCAACCAACCACCATACACCACAATGTGAACACACAATAGTTATGTAGCTTGTTTTTCTACCCCTAATTCAGCTGAGACTCCTTCCCATGGTCCTTTTCTCCTTCCCGAAGTCCTTTTCTCCTTAGCCTGAGCCATGATTTTACAAGGCCTTTCCTTTGTAAGGTTTTACCTATATGCAACACCTAATATTTTTCTTTTTATTTTTCCCATTGGAAAAAGACCCTTTGGCTTGTTATGTGGCAGGTAAAATATGCTGGTTTTGTCTGCTTAGAATAGCCTTGTAGAGATTGCAGGATTAGTTTGGGGAAACTAGAATCTGAGTAACCTTTTAGAGGTAAACTTCTTACTTTTTTCTCTCCCACGGTCATCACGTTGTAGGCGAAGGATTGGTAGCAGTACACTTTTATTCCATGCTTGAATTTTGGTTTTTAATCATTTGAGAAGTGAAACAAGAAACGTGAAATAGCATTTCTTATTCACCCAAGTGACAGCTTTTGTTCTGTTTGTCAGGCAAGCCAGCAAGTCTTTTAAATTATGGTTGTGAGGGGGTAATAGTAAAATAGTAGCTGGTTTCTGTTCTATTTCTATTATTTGGATCTAGTTTGTAAGTCCAAAAAATAGCAGGTTTATCACATGACTGGCGGTCTGAATGTGGTAGGTACTCAGCTTCTGCCAGGTGCACAGACTCTGCCTCAGTGCCACAATTTCCCACATCTTATTAATTGCTGTTAAACAGGGAAGCAGGACTTTTGCTGGCTGTGCTGCTTAACAAACTTGAAAACTGTCTAAAGTTTACATTCTCTGCTGAGTTCAGAACAGTAAATATCAAATCTTTTTGCCAAATTCAGTGTCTTTTACCCATACTCCAGATACGGGGCAAACATCTACTTAATATGGTTTACCTGCAAATCACACTTAAGCTTCTTTTGCCCATATGTTTCCTGCCACTGAATATTGATAGATGCCCCCAGCTCTGGTGCATTTTTCATTTTTTTACTTTGCTCAGGCTTTGGTGAATCCTTGAGCAAGCCAAGAGTGAGTAGTGTAGGATACTCTGGTTGTCACCTCTTACATGCTTCACATGCAAAAGAAAGCGTGTTGGACTAGAGGCCTTTGAAAGCAGAATGGAAAAGAAACTTGGCTCCTTTCACTGCCCAGTTTGAATTTCCTAATCTGGCAGCTAACAAAAGCTACTGGCAGCTAGCAGACTGTGTAGTGAGCTAGTGACAAGAGACATTTAGGACCAGAAAGTACTGATTTTACAGTTCTGTTCAGAAAAGTATTAAACAGCCGAGTGGCTTTCAGAGCCAAGTACAAAGAATTAGCAGAGCACTTGCAGATGAGAAGTGTGTAAACATGCTCCGTACTCAGCATCCTCATGAATATTTTAATCTCCTGGCAAACCAAACCAGAGCCCATTGAGTGGTGTGCCAGGCAATGTGTGAACTTCGTAGCTTTTTCCACATTGCCTTTCCCACTGTATCCCTGTATCCCCACTGTCTTTGTGAGAGAAAATGACTATGGGAAAAGTTTTATCTTGCATCAATATGCACAGCTGATAACTGGTGGGTTACAAAATGGTTCCTGTTAGGGCGTCACCAGCTCATTTAATTAGAAAGACAACTAACATTTATTGCAAATATGTTTCTTAAAAATATGTGTTCTATCCTTTTTTATCCCTGTAGCTTCTTTTACGTTTTGTTATATGTGATGGCTCAAACACCTTTCTTCAGACCCTCCCATTTGAAATTTTGGCAGATAAGAGTTCTCTCAGCATGACTGAATTGTGAAATAGATTTCACAGAGAACTCTTCAGATCTAGCTGTCCTTGGAATTATGAATGGATTCTGCTTCCAATTTTATCTTTGCTGTAAAGGGCTGCTTTAGGCAATGACTGTAGTTGAAAAAGAATGAGCAATACAGATTCAAAATTGGACTGTTATGGATACAACAGTGACACTGTTTAATTGTTTATGGGTGGCAGTAAAGGGACTGGATGAATTGTGGGCTTGGACTTTGTGTTTGCATGTAAACATGTAATAAGCTATTTAGCCAGGTAATAGTCACCCCTACCAGAGAGAAGACAACTGAGGTACTCAATTTCTTCCCTCAGTCTTCAGGGGCAACCTCTCTTCCCACAGTTCTCCAGTGGAGGGACAGCAGGATGGGGACTGGGAACAAAGTCCCTCCTACTGTAAATTAAATCAGGTTTGTGACCACTGAGGAACCTGGATATACATGTGACTATGGGTCCCAATGAGAGGCATCCCACAGTGCTGAGGGAATTGGCTGACGCGGTTGCCAAGCCACTCTTCATGATATTTGAAAAGCCATGGCAGTCAGGTGACTGGAAAAAGGGAAACTTTGTACCCATCTTTAAAAATGACAGAAAGGGAGACCCTGGGAACTACTGACCTGTCAGCCTCCCCTCTGTGCTGGGGGAGGTCATGGAACAGATCCTGCTGGAAGATGTGCTAAGGCACATGGAGGATGGGGACGTGATTCAGGACACCCAGGATGGCTTCACCAAGGGCAAGTCCTGCCTGACCAACCCCATGGCCTTCTGTGACAGAGTGACTCCATCCATGGGCAAGGGAAGCGTTTCACATGTAATTTATCTGGACTTCTGTAAAGCCTCTCACACAGTCCCCCATAGCATCCCTCTCTCTAAAATGGCAAGAGATAGATTTGAGGGGAGGACGTGTGCATCTAGAGGGTCGTGGTCAACAGGTCAGGGTCCTGGTGGACATCAGTGACAAGTGGTGCCCTCAGAGGTCTGTACTGGGACCAGGGTTGTTCAATATCTTCATTAATGACAGACAAAGAGATCAAGTGCATCTCAGGAAGTTTGCAGGTTTATGACCTTTAACAAGACCAAGTACAGGGTGCTGCACCTCGGCCGGGGCAACCCCAGGGTCAGCACAGGCTGGGGCATGAGCAGATCCAGAGCAACCCTGCCCAGAGGGACTTGGAGGAGCTGCTGGATGAGAAGCTGGATATGACCCAGCCAAGTGCACTGGCAGCCCAGAAAGCCAAACACATCGTGGGCTGCATCAAAAGCAGCGTGGGCAGCAGGGCGAGGGAGGGGATGAGTGAGACCAGCTGTCTTTCCTGATAAAACACTGAAATGTAAAAATAGAGCCACACATTTTTAACTTTTTTCTTAAAATTCTCCAGTTTTAGTGGCACGTCTTTCAAGTTGAAGCACTACAGAATTCACTATTGATCTTGACAGCAATGCTGAATTTTCATTCAAGGACTGGGATGATAATCCCAAACAATTCAGACACTTCAGTCCTCTCTCACATTACTTCATTCCAACACAGGATAATCACATATTTCTGTGCAATGCAGGAAGGAACGTTTTGATCAGTAATCTCTGTAGTGATGAGGAGCCTCATGGAAAACCTTGGCAACTGATTTATTTATTTGGTGAAACTGGAAGCTGGTGGTAGTAAAAAAAAAAATAAATTTACTTGTGTTGCAGCTGGGGAGGCAGCTTGGTTATATTTTCTAATCTAGCTGTTTCCACTGGCTTGTAAGAAGTTGTGAGCTGATGGAAACACCCAAAAAAACCCAAGCTGGAACCACAGCTGGCAACAAGAAAAGTGCAGCAGTCATCCATTATGAACCTGTATTGGTCTTCTTCTGCATCAGCTCTGAATATTGTCCCAATTTCTCTGCATTTTCAGAGGGAATGGAGCTGATCCAGAGATTATATTAGTCATTCCTGACAACAGGTCTGCAACTCTTCAGTATGGTCATGCTGGATTATTTTTGGATTTTCAGCACAAAGGGTTGCTTCCAAACCTAGTAAGGACATTTCAAGGCTTTTTGTTATAGTGGCCTTTGACTTCTACTGCTTGGGGCAAACTTTCTGTGGTGCATGTATGGAATTCTTTTTTTTTTCCACTAGTTTAATGGAAAACATTCACTATATTTAAATATACTTTCTGGGAGAAGTTTTCACTCTAATAACTTTTTTCTGTTTAAAAGTAATTCTTGAATAGAAGAATGTGCACTGTTTGTATGAATGTCTGCCTTTAGAGTGGTACAAATTATATGTCAAGAGAAGAAAAAAAGAGTTAAGAATGAGAAAGTCTAATTTCATTCAAAATTTGGACTGATATGTCAAGGCAATGTAAAGAGCAAACAAACCGAAGTCACCAAAAAACCCTACCAGAGTACACTTTGAAAAGTTTGCTTAAAGCAAAATAACATTTTCACTCCTTTTTGTTGGAGTACATGGCTGAAAAGGGACCCCAAGTAGAGAGAAGGTAAAGCATTTGAAACATTTTATGGCGAAACTTCTGTAAACTATATTTACAGAAATTTTGCTTGATACAGGAAAAAGATTTGGCTCTTGTCATTCCTATAAATGACTTCTCCAGAAACATGCAGTAGTGATAGTTATCTGAAACCAAGGGCTTTGAAGACAGAGAAATTGCTGTGGAAAGAATTTATATTTGCATCAATCTATGCTTTTCTTTTTATCTATTGGAGCATTAGTGTATCTGAGCATTTCTATACAAGGTATTCTGCTCCATATATTGGTGGTGATTGGTGGTTGAGGATGAACCATCATTAGCTTTTTTGTTAAATGTGATTTTCAGGTTGTCCTTTATTATCGCTAAGAGTTGTCTTTAAAAAATGCACATTTTCTGTACATTTAACAGTCTGTTCTGGGATAAACTATAATAGAATTGATAAATGTTAAGTTTTCCTGTTGATGAAAAGATGGGAGGAATAATTTTAAGTATTTATTTGGCAAGTGTCTACTGAAATAGAAACTTGGACGTGAAACTAGAATGCTATCCATTTCTCTTCAAAATAAGTATAAAAACTAATGCCTGTTCCTCCAAGTGCGTGACAACATATCATTGCTCATTGATCATTGTAATATGAGCTCACACAGAATATTAGTGATAAATGATGGCCTGGGTTTGTGTAAATCTGACTAGGAGGAGTTTCATTTTTTTCCTGCTGAAGTTGGCAAAAAGCCTCATTAAATAGCTGTGATTATATGTATCTCTTGGTAGTCATGAATTTATATTTACTAATTTTTTTAATCTGTGCTAAATACATTTGTTTCAAATTATTTACAGTTTTAAAAGGCATTTATAGCACTAACATTTACCATGTCAAAGTAACTGTAAAGAGGATTTATAGGGGAAGAGTTTATTTACTGCCTTTTCTGTCTGTACAGCTGCCAGGGACAGGGCAGTAAACTCAGAGGATTTTTCTGAGCTCATGTCGCAGTAAAGCTATCAATTTATTACAAGAGTAGAGGTAATTTAGGGTCCTTGCTATAAAATCGAAAAACTGTATAAATTAAAAAATAAATTCACAAGCAAGAGGTGTTATGATAGAGTTTCCAGAGAAACTCTTTTAGATGTAAGTCCAGTCTCTTATTTGAGACTGAGTGACTTTCATACTCAGCCTTTTCATCACAGTTCACAGACACTCATTACTCTCTCTCTTACTCCTGATCTCTGGAGCCATGTGTTTGTACAGCCACTCTTCTGCCAGTCATTGAAGTTGGTCTCAAGCAGGTTTATCATCAGTACTAACCTTGGTGTTCCAAGGTAAGGATTTTGTGTAGCAAACAGCAGAGACAAGACCTACATCTGGTATCTGTAATTTCATTGTAGTATAGTTCAGATTTGGCTGGCTGTAAACAAAAGCTTCTTTCTGGTGAACACAGAAGAAAAAACATCAGAAAAAAACCATTAGAAGTAAATTATGCTCAAGGGCTATACTCTGTCTGGTACTACATGCCCACAAGAGAGACCGAAGACATTCCACATGCTTCTTTAATCCACTGGCTGTGGATTTACCCAGTGCGATGAATTTACATATTGAGCTCTTCAAGTAGTTGGACACCTTCAATTTCATAGAAGACCATGATCGAATTGCAGTCAAGATCCTTGTGTTTCAAAGTAAATATCACTCTAAAAAGAATTACTCTAGTTCTTCTGTGGTATGCAAATGACCAGGAATTGATCATAAAGGCCAAGTGTTTAAGAAGCCTTTGGTTTTCTGATTTTAGATTGATGGTTTTGTCTGTTTCTTTGACAGAGAGAGAAAATTCAGCAAAGCAAACAGATTCAGAGGCTGAGGAAAATGTTTGTCCAGATAAACTTTTGTTGTTTTCTAACTCCTTGTCAGTAATTTTATGATGTATCTAATGAGATTAAAATATGAAAAAAATATTATTAAGATGATTCACAGTACTCTCACACAGCTCAGATGAGTCTTATGTAGGCTTTTCATCCTGAAAGAAGTTGGGTGATCAAGTAATATGGATTAGCTGAGAGATTTGTCTGCTGAAGTGTATTTGCAGTATATGTCCATGAACAACAGGGACAAAATATTTAACTCCTGAAAGATCCTGGTTTTTTTAAATCCTTGGGCTTTGCATTTTATTTGTTCAATGCTTTCTTAATGAAATTATAGATGTATTTTAGTTGTGGCCTCTATGATGCCCTGTTGTGGCTGAACTACAGCAGAATGAGAGACACGATTCTGACAGCTGCAGCAGGAGGTTTGCTTTCTGCCACATACTGTTAGGCTGTAAATCACACATCGTGTTCCTCCTAACACAAGGTTTAATTGAGTGAAATTCTATGGCCAGAGAGGAGTCAAGCTCAGGCTTGTCCCCTGAGCTGCTGCTTTTATGGTTTAACTGTTGAGTGCAGTATCTTTGTTTATGTGTGTGACTAGCAGGTTATTAGCTGGGTCATGAGAGTTACCTGCCTTATTCATGAATAGGAGAATAAAGAATTGTTACCAACTGACAGAATGGGTGATGTTGGAGTACACCTGGTCCAACTCACCTTTTCAGAGCAGAGTCAGCTAAACCAGATTGCTCAGGACTACTGGTAGAGTCTGGCTCCATTTTCATTACTCCTCCCTGCAGATATTTAAGAAAATTGATAAGAATCATCCTAAGCCTTCTCCAGGCTAAACAACTCCAGTTCACTCAGCTGCTCCCTGTATGACACATGTTCCAGTCCCTAATAATCTTTATGGCTCTTCAGTTGAATTGCTCCAGTCTTTATCTTTCTCATACTGGGGAGCCTGGGGTACAACCCAGGATTCTAGATGTGGCCATGGAAGGATCTCTTCCCTAGACCCACTCCCAGGAGATTTCCTAAACAAGTCCTAAAAGAAATCTTTGCAAGACTCCTCATCAGCTTTAGCAAACAGTTGTTCTTATTTGTGGGATGCATTTGGTGTGTTATTTATGCAGACAGTGCAAATTTAATACTTCTGATTCTTCTCTTCTTGTGTGGTTTCCCAGACAAACATTGCCAACATTTTCTTACCTACTTTGAACAGCTGTACATTTTTGTTGTCTTTGTGACTAAGCTTCTGATGCTTGCATGCTTTCTGCTCAGCTTGGTTAGTTAGCCTCTGTCACTGAATGTCTGCAGTAAGCAAGAGTTAATGAGAAAAAAAAAAGGCAGGACTCAGAATATTTACTTTAGGCCTAAGAAAGCAATTTTTAGAACAATGGGTGGTTTATCTTCTGGGAAATATGCTGTTGCTTTTCATGGACTAGCAGAAAACCTGTGCTATGCCTTTCCTTCTTCTTGGTAAAAGGAAAAATAAATCAGGAAGAGGGTCTGAGGATGTTGTCCATTTGGGAATGCTTCTAGAACTTAGTGTGCTTTGTGGTATTTAGAAGTCAGAATTTTTGTAGTCAGATTTGAATCGCCAAAATAAGTGTTTCAAATGCATAGGAAGTAACATTTATAAAAATAGCTGAAGGTTGTGAAAAACATTTAAAAGTTTAAGGAGCATTTTAGGGCCCCAACTTTAATAGTTCACTTTGCAAACAATGTATTTCTTTATTTTCAGAAGTTGTAACTGTGCATATGTAACAAATTTTTCTGTTATCAGGAATCGGTAAAAAAGCTCATGAAATGGTTCTGTTTCTAGGTATGTAATTGGAATTGGATGCTATGGTCTCAAAAAATTAATAAAGAACTTGGTTCAATTAGAAATATCATAAGGAAAGCACAAATTTCATTTTGGATAAGTGGTCACTGGGTTGTTGAACCACGTTGTGAAAGTGTTCTTAACTGCAACAGAAAAAGCAAAAGTCTTTTCTGCTGTAGCCATGAGCAGATAGTTGCTTTACAAAACAACTTTTCTCATCCAGTTTTTATTGTATTTTTATCTGAAGTTACTTAATTTTTTTTCTCTACCCCTTGAAAATAAGTGTTAATTTCCAATGGAACTGGAGTTCAGAGGTAGTGGTGTATGCTGTCTTCTGCTGATGTGGTGCTACATGTTTCCTTTTGTTCTCTGGGGGGTTTTTTGTTTGCTCGTTTTTTGTTTGTTTGTTTTTTTACTAGAAACTCTCTCTTTCTTTTGTCCCAGTGTTCTTCTCAATGGGAAAAAAAAAAGGAAATGGTAGACCTGAGCTTCAGGATTTTGCCATGAGAAGTGCTGGATCCTCTCTAAGATGTATAACCCCTGTGTTTGTCCTCACTACAGTGCTGCATATGATGCCGTCCTTGACAGAAACGTGGCCATTAAGAAGCTCAGCAGACCATTTCAGAACCAAACTCATGCCAAGAGAGCTTACAGGGAGCTGGTCCTCATGAAGTGTGTGAATCATAAAAACGTAAGTTTTCAGCTGGAGGAATGGTATGTGCATTGCTGTGTTAGAATGGAAATTATTTTGTTGGGTTCCTTTTCTAAGTGGAAGAAATTAGAAGTAAATTGTGCTCAAGGGCTATACTCTGTCTGGTACTACATGCCCACAGGAGAGACTGAAGATATTCCACGTGATTATTTAAAGGCTGTGCCAAACGGGGATTTTTCTAGACTTTTCTGCTTCTTGCACCATCTACTTTATATCATTTAGTATCCATAATGAATGAAAATATTGCTGTGCTGCACCAGGAGTGTTATTCCAGTGCTATATGTTAATTTTATTCGTTATCTGTTAGAACAATCTGCCTGACAATGTATCAGCTTCCTTGTTTGTAGTGAAATAATGTAGGATTGCCACACTGCATTGTAAAGGGATGTCCCAGGGATTTGATTCTCCTCTGCCTCCTAGATTTCCTGCTGCCATATCTTGTGCCCCTTCCTTTTCATTAGGAGTGAATTTTTCAGTTTGCTGTGTTTACCCATCCCTCAGATCTTACAATGACTCTTTCTCCTTATGCAAAGCATAAATGAGCTTAAAAAAATGTGATGTGAGGGGAGATTTTACACTTGCTCTCAATCACAAGTTCACATGGAAAGAGTTTGGGCTGACCCTACTATGGCAAATTGCACCCCTTGGCACTACAGTGTCCTCTGCCTCCCTTCTGGGCAGTGATTTATCCTTACATTCCCAATGTGTTGATCAGGACTGTTCCTGTCTCTTCCATGTTGACTTGATGAAAGTTACCCTCAGCCAGCCCAATGCATGGGGATTTGAAAATGCAGGGATGAGTGAGAAGTTTTTTAATTGACTGGAAAGAGCAGAGCGGCAGCAGGAGCAGCACTAATTTTAAATAAATAATTTTAAGCATGGCGCATGAGAGCTGCTAACAGCACAGCACGGGCTGGGCTTTAATCAACAGAGAAGTGCAAAGAAAGGACAGGATTGTAAAAGCACATTTGCAGAGGTAAGATTCAGTCAGNCATGTTGACTTGATGAAAGTTACCCTCAGCCAGCCCAATGCATGGGGATTTGAAAATGCAGGGATGAGTGAGAAGTTTTTTAATGGACTGGAAAGAGCAGAGTGGTAGCAGGAGCAGCACTAATTTTAAATAAATAATTTTAAGCATGGTGCGTGAGAGCTGCTAACAGCACAGCATGGGCTGGGTCAGAGCTTTAATCAACAGAGAAGTGCAAAGAAAGGAGAGGATTGTAAAAGCACATTTGCAGAGGTAAGATTCAGTCAGTATGAGGAATAAAGAGTAAGAATGTTGAACAATGTGTGTTAGAAAACCTAAAGAGATGATGGAGATGGGAAGGGAGACATTCAGATGTTGCATTCATGGCAGCAGTGCTGGTGTCATCTACCTCTGCTACTTTCACGGAGGGAAAACAGGGGAAACCCAGATCTGTGAGGTCACCTTATTTCCTCTATTCTTTTTCACACATTCTTACTAGTGTCTTTCAGCAGCCCAGCTCGTTTAAAATCAATCAAACAAAAGTGCTGACCAAACAAGAGGAAGGAGAAGAGGAGTTAACTATGTAAGATGTCTTTGCTCAGGGTGTCTCTGTTTCAAAGTGCTTCTACTAAAAAGTTGTACCTCTCTCGAAGGAATTTGTGTCAGCCAGCATGTGCCCTCAAAGGAACTGAGGACATGTCAGAGAGAAGGAAGGACTACTGTTTAAAAAATGGTCCCTGGTTATTTGTCCCCTCAAATTAGCATTCCTCATAAATAGGAAAATTCTGGCTGAGGCACAAAGACTGCTATGTTAGATTGAGCCTAAATTGGTCCTTGAGTCTGTAACTACAAAAGTTAAGAGTGTCTCACTCTTAGCACTTTGCTTTGTCACTGGTTATCCTTCATTCAGATGATTTCAAGGGGACCTAGAGGAAATCTGAGAGATCCATGGTATTTTATTTTGAATGTTTCCATTTTTTTACTGATCCACAAAATGTGAAATGTTAATATAAATAGAGCAGTGAAAAAACAGTTTATCCTTTAACAGACTTCAAAACAGGTTCAACTGATGATGTATATCACTTTTCTTTATTCTTTTGTCTTACTTTGCTTTTCAGATTATCAGTTTATTAAACGTCTTCACACCACAGAAATCTCTGGAGGAGTTCCAGGATGTGTAAGTAACAGGGGCAGTAATTAAGCTAAAGCTTTAGGGATGTGTGGCGCATTATGGTGTACCTTGATTGCAATAACTCAGCAAAATACAAAGGTTATAGCCCCCTCTAAAAAAGATAGTGTGAGTCTAGTGGGCAGAAAAATATTCTCAATTCCAATATTGAGAGCTCTTTTGACAATTTAAGATGAAAAACACCAGATTTTGTATTTTTGTGATATGACTTTTGTCTGCGTAGTGTTATTTGCCTGGGAACTAGGGGTAGGTGTAGAAGACAATCAGCATCTCTGTTGGAACCTTGCCCTGCTGGACAACCTCTACTATGCCTAGTACAAACCTGCTGTGAATGAAATTTTAAGTATTCTCTGGTTTATATTGTTGCTCTCCTTTTACCTTCCTATCTTTCCCATATTCTTTATATATCACATGGAAATGTGCTCCTATTCTGTAGTCCTATACCAGCAGTAACGAAGTAATTGTAATGAGAATTTTGTGAAGTCATGCAAGCTTAGGAGGATTTTTGGAGGCATTTTGCATGAGAATATATATATTTTACCCTCTCAGACACCTCTGTTTCTCAAGGATTCCTAAGTGTACTGTGGTAGCCATCCTTGCAGTGGTTGAAGGCTGAGCAGTTACAGCATTTGGTGCTTGTGGGTCTTCTGGGTTTTGTGCATTTCTGTGTAGTGCTACCTGATTGCCCATGTAGGGTATAGTCTCTTCCACGGGGAGTGCACCAAGAAAGGGCAAATAATCCACCTGTTTTCCTGGATGCTAAAAGAGTGGTGTCTCTGCATGACATACAAATGCCACCATGGTGCTGTGGTTAGCAGGCCCAGTCTCCAGCTATGTTACTCCCAGCCATCAGAAATAAAGTGAATTTTGAAGCAAGAAAAGGCATTTTATTTATTTGAGATGACCATGTGATTTGCTTTCAACACAAAAAAATAACCCTGTGACTTTACTTTTCCATTCAGCTACCTGGTAATGGAGTTAATGGATGCCAACCTGTGCCAGGTCATTCAGATGGAACTGGACCACGAGCGAATGTCTTACCTTCTGTACCAAATGCTCTGTGGAATCAAGCATCTTCACTCTGCAGGGATTATTCACAGGGTAAGGGGTCTTTGGCTTGAAACTGAAGGCAGCATATGAAATGATCATGAAGACTTTAGATGCCACTTGACTCTCTTGTGTACTGTGGATCAAAGCCTTGTCTCCCAGTATGATGAATATAAACTTATGAGCCACAGTCAGAGGTCAGGGGATATGGAGTTGGCATTTGCCATCACTTACATGTGCTGAAACAAATGGAAAGACTGCTGAGTCTATATTAAATGCATCCTCTCATTTTGCTTTCGCATCAGTGCTGTGCCTGGTAAGGATGTGGTACCTGGCTGTGGATGTGAAATTGTTGATAGCAGGGGGATCAGGTCATGTCACTGTGAGCAGGATGGAATTCTCAATGGATTGAAAATACCCTGACTTAACTTGTTTATTGAAAAGTCCTTTAACTAATTTGGGATTTGCACCCTAAAAAAAATAATCAAAAAATGTTTCCCTAAAGAAAATAAAGGCTGATAAAGTGGGTTACAAAGTGGATGTTGTTCTACAAAGTTCTCCTTTCTTTGCATGTCATATGTTTAGAAGAGGGTTATAGATTTGGCTGCCAGATAGTCATCCAGCAAAGGATGAGTTGAATTATTATAAATGAAGCATTAAGGTGTCTCTACAAGTGCAGTTGGAATGTCTCTATCAGGTTCACAGCATTAAGAGAAAATAATCTAATCAAAACACCACTCGGATACTAATCCCAGTTTCTTGATCTGCTAAATGCAATTAATTTAAGACCAGTAGGCTCCTGTTACCAGGTAAAGCCCCACAGCATGCTGAGGTAGAACACCTTCCCTAACAGTTTGCTAGAGAAACAATAGCAAGGGTTTGCTGTATATTTACAAGTATTTCTGCTAGTAACTGGGTCAGAAGTGGCAAAAAGTATTTGAAGGGTGACCTAAAGTATCTGTCCATATCATAGCTGTGCCTGGATTTATAAAGGACAGTCACACAGATTTTTTTCACTGTCTTTTGCAGGATTTAAAACCAAGTAACATTGTAGTAAAATCTGACTGCACGTTGAAGATTCTGGATTTTGGACTGGCCAGGACTGCAGGCACTAGCTTCATGATGACCCCGTATGTGGTGACACGTTACTACAGAGCACCTGAGGTCATCCTGGGAATGGGCTACAAGGAGAACGGTAGGGCTGCAGTGTCACTGCCCTGGGTCGCCTCAGGGGCAAGCTCTGCTTCCACCATTGTAAGGGAGACCCAAAGGAGGGACGGGAAACGTAACGGGAAAGGATGGGAAATGACAGCTGGAATTAGAGCAGTTCCTCTCTGTTGTGAACTGTAGCTACAGAATGTATTTGAGATGCACTGCTGGTGAATTTATCAGTATGGGATTGCAGAGTAACAGGAAACTTATTCTTAGTTATGCTTGAAGATACAGCTACAGGCAGCTCATTTGGACCAGAATATCTTTGTCTTCTGTGGCCATGAAACAATGCGGGAACCATTGGAATTGCTGAATGAGTGACATGTTCTGAATTTGAGTCTGGATCTCTGAATTGTTTGAGGGAACAAGAAGAAGTGTAAGCTGAAATAGCAAATCCTGACCCTTCCAGAATTTCTCTAAATCCAGAGGTAGATCTGATTTTCAGGAATTAATTCCTTCTTCATGATAAATTTAACAAAGTCACAGTTTCTGGTGACAGGTTTCATCTCATCAAGATGTAGGTATAAATTTTGCAGTTTGAGTTTATTGTTTTTTTTACATTGAAAGTAGAATTTCAGAGAAGAGGAAAAAGCTGAAACTAAAAAAAAATATATATAAACAAAATATTTGACTTGTATATAATCTCCCTAGAAGTAAATAGGATAGTGCTCTGGATGGTCTGAAAGAGATCTTGGTCCTTGGAAATACTGTGAAAAGCAAGGTGGAGTTGCTTGCTATAGAGAAGTGGGTAAGGAAGAACTCAGATTTTGCAGAAGAGGAAGGGAAAACTTCTTCAGTTGTTCTCATTTTGTAAAAAACCTGAGAATTGCATTTGAGTGCCAGGTAGACTAGGCAGGTAAGGAGGGAATATTTAATGACTCAGATTTTGCTGTCAAAGGTATCATTTGTCTGTTTGAGGAGACTTTTTGATGGCAAATACAGCAAATGTGACAAGACCATAAATTTATTAAAAAGTGTCCTACTTGATTTATGTTGAGGAGGTTAGCTGCAGGAGACCATTTACTAACAGCCAACTGCATCCTGTAAAGGACAGTGAAAATTATTTTGGGAGCTGATTCCATGGCTTCAGCACTACTAAAAACATAATCACACAACCTCTTCTGAAATTAGCAAGTCCCTATATGAATAATTTGTAATGTTTATGAGTTTAAGTATAATTTTTTATTAAAAAGTCTAAAAAGTAGATAAATTGTTATTGTTATTATTATTATTATGATTATTCAGAGTCTTAGCTTAGAGAATAATTTCTGAAAATAAAGGAATAATATTCCTGAAAGTATTTTGTTTGAAATTTTTGCTAAGTGCCAGTAGAAATTTGAACTAGCACTCTTAAGATAGTTCTTTAGTCAATACCCAGAGTTCTGTTGTCAAATGAATTCTTTTGTTGGTTTTTTCCCCTCCAGACATTTAGAAGATGATTAGGATTATTGTTGTTGTTATTGTCCGTGAAAGGACAGAGAGAGCATTTGCTTTTCACATGATTAAAAGTGCACCAAGAAAAACTTAAACACACTTTTGTGATGAAGTACACAGCTGGGAAAGTTCTAATGTTTGCCACATCCAAGGGTCCTGATCAAATGCCCATTGAAGTTAACACAGAGACTTCCTTTGACTTCCCTGGGCAATGAATCGGCCTTAAGATGAATGATCTTGTCTTACTTGGACAAAGTCAAAATAAAGAGAGAAAGAAAACAAAACATTTGAAAATGAAGCTCAGCTGTCAGAGGAGCCAATCTGCTTGGAGGCTCTGACTCAGGCTCCCAAGGAAGTCAACAGAAAGGGTTGTTCTTTGCTTCCCTGCTCTGGCCTATGCTGCCACATTACTGAAGCTCCCTGACTTTTTTCCCCTCTGACTATGTATACTGCCTGTATAAGGACTGTTCACCGCTTTCATTTTCTTCCCGCACTTGGTTGGCTAAAGATGCATAATTATCACCAATTTGCTACACTTCTATGGAAGGTCCCAAAACTGTCACTAGGAAGAAAACTCTGCCACTGCCTCAGGCATGCTTTTGCTGTCCCATGCCCCTGATACCTGTACCCTCCTTTTCCCAAATGGAACATTTCACCTTTATTTTGTTTTACCAAGAAATGAGTTGTTTGTTTGTTCCTTTGGTTTGTTTTGGATTGCTTTTGGAGCTTAAGAAAGGGGAAGAAAAAGAGGAGAAAACTGGTTGTGCAGGTCAAACACAGCCAGAAAATGAGGATTTCAGACTCAGAAACAACATAATCTATTAAAACATTTCAAAGCAGTTTTTTCCTCTTCACATGGAAGACAAGTTTGTAGTTTTCTTTTCTGAGAGTACTGTGTCGCTATCTATCCAGCATTTTTCCTTTAAAGACTTAAAGGGCGAATAAACCTCTATCCAAGTCAAGCACATAAGGTAACTGCACATATTTCATCTCAAAGCTGAAGGCAGGATTGGGAGGAGGACATGCTCTTGTTGATATTTGTCCTTTGGAGGTTTTGTTACAGCATTTATTTTGGGTACCTACACAGTACAAAACAGAGTCCATTCAGGTCATGCTCTCCAGGTATGGAGGTACAGATCCCCTAGATAGGTGCCTATAGATAGGACACGGGTATAGGTCCTGAAAGAGGGGTTTAAAATAGCCTTTAAGGATGGTACTTGTCCATGTGGCCTTTACTTGTGTGAGCAGTTCCACTTGGAATCTCTTGTCAGCTGCTGCAGAGAGACTCAGTGCCGGAGAACAAAGCCTAGAAACTCTGCAAGTAGGATTTATTCCAGATTATCATTATCTGGTGGTTTTGGGGTTTTTTCCTAAAAAAAAAAAAAAAAAGAGGTTTGTTTTTTTTTTTAAACCATAAATTCAGTGTATATCATGGCTCTGTGCATTAGTTACTCAATCTTTAATTGCTAGCTCTGGACCTTTACCCAAAATGTTGATTTTAAACTTTTTCCATTGTTGTTACTAACTGCTGCTGAGCTGACTGACACAGCTTTTACGTATTTAGTTACTTATTTTAGCTTTTGGTGAGACATGAACAAGAAACCCAACAAAACCACAAAACAAACTGTACTGTTCTGATCAACCTGCTCTTTTTCCCCTCCTTTAGGAGTGAAATGTCGTAGTTAACTTTGCTTTTTTTCCCTCCTTCTTCACTTCCCTGTCTCTGCTGTTCTAGTGGATATATGGTCTGTGGGATGCATTATGGGAGAAATGGTTCGCCACAAAATCCTCTTTCCAGGAAGGGACTGTATCCTTGTGCCATTTGCTGCAGCTTCACCTATTATTTGTTCCTCTCCTCCATCCCATCCTTTTTACCATAAAATGACTGTACCAAGACTGTAAAGATAGAAGCAGAAAGTTGAATCCCAGAGGTATGGCTAAATGAAAATAGCGCACTAGTGATATGCACAAAATTGAAAATGAAAAACAGATGCACAGAATTATTCAGTCAATTAAGTTACTCTAAAAGCTGTAATCATTCCATTTTATATACTATTTATATATTGTCATGTCAATAAACAATATAGAAAACAAGCATTGTGATGGCAAATTGGACAGCTTTATTTAGTGTTTTTCAAAGGAAAAACAAGAAAAAAAGGAAAAAAGTCCTAACTTGGCCTATCTCATTCCTGTAAATCTGTTTTTCTGCTTTTATGTTTTGGAAATATTGACTTCATAACATTTGTGGTGACATCATAATCTTTTGCTTGCTAATGCATCATGTTTTTTGATTCATCTCAATGCTGTATGGGCTCAGTGTTGAGTCAATACAACATCTTTTTCTTCTTTAAAACAAAATGAAGAATTTGACTCACCCAGTTTAAGGCAACCGTTTATCTGCTGTGGTTTCCAAATTGGCCTAAAATCAGATTCTCTTGATTTAAAAATGAATTTCCCTTTACTTGCATGAGGTCTATGTTGTCAATTAAATTGTATTACCCTCCCATCTTGTTCTTCTTTTCTTGGATGATATTATTTTTACTCCTTCCAAGGTGGTGAAAGCAATATTAGAAAATGAAAACAAAAGAGGAGGTGTCCACTTAGCCTCCTGTTTATCACAGGCTAAACCTGCCCGTGCTGGCTTGGAAATGTAAGTAAGTGTGTTTTGCCCATCAGAATAAAACGAAGCAACATAACATATCTTCACTTTCAGAAACAAAAAGGCATATTATTTTCAGCTAGTTGGCAGAAAGGCATCACGAAATATCTGGCATCAGCCGCCACTGGCAGTTGGTGTGAAGAAAACCCAGCTCTCACAGACATGTAGCCGTGGAAGCAATGATTTTTTTGCTGACTTTTGAGTAATGCCGGTCATGTTTATCAAAGCTGGATCCTGCCTGTCCTGTTTTCACAGCTCTGTCAACTTTCTCTGAAAGCTGAGCTCTGCTTGGTGGCCCAGTGAAGAGGCAGTCCTACTTCTCTAACTGGGAGATGGAGGGACAGCAGGTACCTCCTGTGTGCTGGGGAGGTGACAGCAGCGCTCTACTGCTTCCAGTCTTATAGGAAAGTTACTGGATTGCAAAACAAGGCACAGAGGTTAAAATGAATTTTTTCTCTTAGTAGGTAGCTTTGAGATGCTTAAAGGTGCTGAGCTGTCCCTGCAGCATGAGGAGCAGGCTGCACACCTGCCTTCAGCTGTAACCTCAAAGTGCAGAGCAGCTCCCAGCATTCCTGAGACCTGTAACTCAGTGTGATAGTTATGCTGTGTTTCAGTGGTAATGCCACCTCAGAAACACCATCATAACTTTTCTTCCAAACAATGTACTCTTTTCCTCTTAAAAACAACAAAAAACCCCACAAAAACAACCTCCTCTCAAACAAACCCCACAAAAACAAACAAAAAACCACAAACAAACAAAAACTAACAACACCCTCCCCAAATCAAATAAAAACTAAACTGTCTGTAGTAGACTAAAGATTCAGCTGTAAATATTGAGAATATTTCCATTTACTCTTTTCTGAGAGAAGTCTGAGATTTTAGTTGATAAGCAGCTAGAATTCATACAAAGAATGGTTTCAGGATGAAAGCATAGTAGCGTGGTTAATGGGTTGCTCTCCTTTTTCAACAACAAATGAGGAGATGTGTTCTTTTTCCCATGTCTAGGAAAAAAGTTAATGCTATGTAATTTAAACAATGAACATTTTAAAAATCATTCAAATATGAGAATTACTTTCTTTTTGTCTGGCTGTGGAAACAGTCTCTTATGACAGCATTGTATTCAGGGATAGCAGTAAAATATTTTTAAATATCTTTTAACATTTCTGCATCAGTTGAAAATAGAAACTGAATTTTTGAACAAATGCAGCAAACATTGTGTAAATTGTGGGACAGTCCTACTTTTTAAATCATTGGAAATCCCGTATCCTGAAATAGAATGTATGTGGGCCAGGTCACAATTACTATCATGCTTTAATGGTGGGTTTATTCAGGTGAGTGGGAAGTTTGAAAAAAAAAGAAAGAAAAAAGAAAAAAAAATCTGTACATTCATTTCCAAGTCAGTACTCATTTGTTAACCAGTTTGACCCCATGAATGAGCTGTCAGTGTTTGAAAGACTGGTTTGTGTACGGGTCCATGTGATTTCCCACCCCTCCATGGCTGTTGATGAGCAGTTCTAGTTTCCCCCCCAGGTGCAGGAAGAGCTGGAGAAGCATTTGTGCAGCTGCAGGTAAACTTCACATAAGGACATTACATACTTTCCTTGGGCTACTTAAGGCTTTCCAGCAGAGAGTTTTCTAGCTGAAAGAGGCAAGTCTGTATAGAAATAAAAAAATATCAGTTATTTTTAATCATTCAAAAGACTGTCTATTGTGTGTACTTGCTATCAATATGAGCTTATTAATTTCTAATCTGGAGTAGGAATATATGTGTATGGCACAGTATATATCTAAGAAAAAAATCACAGCTGCTGACATGTTTTATGGAAAGAAAATATTTTAAAATTTAATCTCACCTAAACAATCCCACTGAGTTACCACTGCACTCAGGTGCTGCTGACATGAAATGAAATTTCATTTTTAAAGTCTTTGTGGAAATTAAAGCATGGAGGATATTAATTTCAGAACCCCTCATCTACATAAACAAGAAACTCTCTCTTAAGCTGCTATGAGAAAGCTCTGGAATCTGGATAGACTACAGCAGGTTTTCAGACAAGAACAGCCTCCAGTGTCCTGGAGAGTAATGGGTACAAATTGCCTGGCAGGTACCCTCATTCCTTGTTATTCAGCTAAGGCAGACATTTCCAAATACTGTCAGGGAAACTTCCTTGTCAGAAATCAGATCTTCTTGAGAAGAAATCCACCACTTTCCAGACGGATTTGCGAACCAGAATGTTCTTGGCAAGTTCCAGTAAGCTTTTGTTGTCCACTTCTGAGTTTCTTGCTCAGTGTTTCTTTGATGCTTATTCCACTTTTGTTAAATCAGAAAGAATGTGAGCAGCTAAAAACTGCCCAAACTTGTGGATGACATTGGAAATGTTAGAAAACCCCAGGTTTTCCCCAAAAGCTGGTTTAGCTCTAGGTAATAACATCTTTAAAATCTCATAAGATTTCAATTTAAGGATTGGAAATGTATCTCTAGTTTGTTTTTTTTATTTGAAGAGAAGGGAAAACTTGAATGCTTTCAGGTGAGACAGGTTTATTAAGCTCTGAGCTGCCATGTCCACTGTGATATCCTACAGGCAAACGTGACTTAGTGGGGAAAATAAAGTGATCAGAGCATTTATTTTTTGATACTGAAAAAAAGGAAGCATGTAGAGGATGGTACTATAGCAATTTCATGTGTGAGTTTTTTAGCAGATCAAAGGAAAGCAGTGATTTAGCCATAGAAATATATTGTGATAATAGTCAAGTGTCCTAAGTTTGGCTAGGCCTGAATTTCCACTGTAAATATGGAGAACAGAATTCCTACTGCAAGTAGCTTTAAGTCTAAGACAGTCAAAAGAGAAAATGCCATTAAAATAGGAAGAGACAAAAATTCCAACTTTGTAATTATGAACATCCAAAAGGATTTGTGAAGTCAGCATTAACAGATACAGATACAGATAATGTGGGCGGGTTTTCAAAAATTCCTTTGCCCAACAGCTGTCTTTGTGAGTGGTGGGATTAAGAGATGCTCTCTGACATCTGACAGAAAGTGTTCTATTGCCTTAGAAAAAAAGTTTGCATCGAGAAAATCTTTGAGGAAAACGTGCTGTCTTTCCACCACTCATAAGCAGAATTTATCTTTGCATTTGATCTGCATAGATTAATAGGTCTGATTTTAATAGGTGTAATAATAGGTGTTTTGAGGGCATTGTTTGATGTTTCTTAAACTACAGTACAATGAAATCTTCTGCACTTTTGTTAAGTGCAGTCTGTTGTTCTTCTTGTTCTGGGTAGTATTTTCTTAAGGCTTGTTTTGTCTTAAAATCAAAATCAGCAACTAGCATCAGGATTATTTAAAAGATACTGCTAGGCATGACTGGCCTGGCTTCCCAGGTATCCTGCTGCTTCATGTTAGCCTGCTGCTTAAGTGTGTGTTAGCTGTGATGGCACTGATGGCTAAGTTTGGATTTTGCTGACCTGGATTATTCTCTCCTAGGTATTTGGTATTTGGTTTTGGACTCAGGATTTATCTTAAAGTTTGCTCATATGACGTGAGGCCTGTTTCAAAGAGTAGATATGAGGATGATTCGGCTGTTGCCATTTTTCTCTTTTATTAAAATTCAGATATGCATACTCCAACAGTTTAGAGTGTAATTTGCACTTAGCATGAAACCCCCATGCTGTCTGGCATCTGTGTGGCTCTTGGACTTGATCCCATGTGCTACACTGAAGATGATCCACTGCTTCTTTCCCACTCACCTTAAAGATTTTCAGGATGCACTGCTGCCTTGTATGAATTTCAACCAAGGCAAGTTTTAATTGCATTTTCTGGCACCTAATGGAATTGGATGGTCTCAAATGTTTGGGGATTTTTTTTTCCGTGGCATTAGTCAGCTTTTTCTTGATGGCAGCTGTGCTAAATTGAGCTGAGACTGACTGGAAGAGTTGAGCAGAAAGTTTAGAATTTGTGGACAAAACTGTACTGAAGTGCCTTTTGTCAAGAGCATGCAGGTATTTGGATGGGATCAAAACAAAGAACTGGAACACATTCAAAATCCCATGAAGCTGAGTCAGGGGAGGTTTAGGCTGGATATCAGGAAAAAGTTTTTCACCTAGAGGATGACTGGGCACTGGAACAGGGCAGTGATCCCAGCACCAACCTGTCAGATTTCAAGGAGTCTTTGGACAGAGCTCTCAGGCACATGGTGTGACCCCTGGGGTGTGCTGAGCAGGGCCAGGAGTTGGACTCAATGATCCTGATGGATCCCTTCCAACTCAGCATATTCTGTGATTCTGTTCTGTGATTCCTGGTCCAGATATGAAAACATACAAGTATCCTCAAATGATCTTCTAATCTGTTTGTATTGTAGCAAGAGAGACTACCTGTGGGTTTCCTGCTGGGACAGGTAACACAAGTGCACTTGAATACTCTTTGAGAACTGAGAAGAGATACTTCAAAACCAAAATATAAAAGAAGCTAAAAAGAGGACCTGAAGCTAGGAGGAAATGCAGGATTTACACAACAGGTTTTCAGTGCTATGGTCTGTTAGACACAACATAGTGTGTTTCACATTCCTTCGCAAGATTATCCATAGGTCTCTCTTACTGTGGTGGGTTTTTATATAGTTATAGCCAAAAGAAAATGGGAGAAAGGGAAAGATGTGAGTCATCCCTTGTGCCTCCTCTCATTCTTGAGCTTGCTGCTCAGGATTCCCATGGCTTTTTCAGTCATTTTGTAACAGTCATTTTCTAGCACTTGTGTGGCACTGCAGCCTAAGAGACAGGAGACTTCTTCAGTGCAGGCTTCCCACTGAGTCACCAAAAGTTTAAAGAAAGGCAGAAGAAATTAATGCATTGTTTTGAAGCCTTGCCCTTGTAAAATGGTGACAATTCCCTTTTTGGCTCCATATAACATCTGTCAGGAGAGCACCTGAATTCCATGGTGCTTGGCAGGAAGGAAGTTAGAAGTCACTAAAGCAATTATTCAAACACTTAGGAGCCTTATTACTGTTATTGAGAAATATTAAGGTTTTCATAACATCATGTAGAAAGTGGTGTTTCAAGTCAGAAAGGAAAGACTTTCTTGGGAAATCTTAATGGATTAAGCTGATACTGTGCAGAGCGAGCACTTGTTAAAACATGTTGAAATTCAAACATATAACAAATACAAGCACAAAAGGAAGGGTTTTGGTATTTCAGCAAGGAGATTGGAATGTCACAAAACTGTGAGTTTGCCATGACTTTGCCAGAATTGAGGCAGATAATGGTTTGGTGTTTTGGGGAGGTGTTGGAACCCAGGGGGTTCCTATGATGCCTTTGACTGACCCAAAACCTGCTCAGGAGGCTTTTCAGCCTTGCCAGAGGTGTCAG
>VXBU01018903.1:755413-779295 GCA_013400315.1 Bombycilla garrulus | reverse complement strand
TAATGGTAAACATTGGATACGTAGTTTTTAGTATAAAAGATTACAGCTCACCCGGGGTGGACACAGTGTGTCTCTGGACGTGTTCTATGTCAACCCTGGCAGGGCAGAGAAATCTACCTTTGATAAGGAACTAATAAACTGCCTTGAGAACATGAACAAATTACTCCAGACTACTCCTTCAGCAGCACAGGTGGGAGACCTGGACTTTTCTGTACGCTGTGAGGTCTCCCGGGACAGTGAAGAACCTCACAGGGAGGGTTTTAATCCTTTTCAAGAGTTTGAACCTTCTCCACAATGGCCATTGGGAGTGCCACACATCACAGACTTTCCTTGGCATTGGAAGGTCTGGAGCCTTTGCAGCTGTGGTATCTGGAGTATGTGAAAAGAAAAAGCAGCTTTGCCCATGTTCTAGTGAGAATTACCATGTATTTTTATAAACCATGCCCTTTTTTTTTAATTGCATAGAAATAACTGAAAAACATTTAAAAACAGGGTACAACATCCAATATACTCTACTGTATTTTTCATTCTGACCATTGAAGTAAGGTCCTAGAAATGTTTTTTCAGAACAGACATCAGCAGAGATCTGCAGGAGTAGTCAAAACAGAGATGGAGGTAAAGAGAGGTCCTGCCCAGCAAGGTGTCTGTCCATTTTAGGAGAATTTGGAGAGAGAAGCTCACTGTTATTACAGGCATACTCTGTAGTCGTGACATTTTACTGGAGTTTGCACCTTAGCCATTGGCAAGCCGTGTTTTGTGCTAAATATTTTGGCCTACAGTTACACAAGTAAAATCAGGTGTTATGATTTGCTCCATTAATATGTCTATCACTATCTTCTCTAGTTACTTTTGAGGAGGCGAACATCTCTTTTCAGCTGGCAGAGGGGCAATTTCTGCATCACTGAAACAGGAGCTACTACAAATGTGAATGTTTGGTATTCTCACTTTTGCTCTGGGTAGAAAGAGTGAACCAGCCCATGAGGTTGGAAAAGATAGCAAAGCTCATTCAGCTGTGCCTGCATCTCTGGTCTCTGGAGTGTCCTGTGGCTTGCATTTAATGAATTTTAATTTGAATGTCACAATTTTCATTGAATGACAGCTGGATCTTTCTGAGTGCAAGTGGGAGTTTGGGCAAGGACAGTTACAGATTCTCACGATGGACTTCCTCTCATTGTTTTGTGAAGTCCCAGAAAACCTGCGTTTTTGCAGGAGGAGAATGTAGATTTACCAGGGAGGTGTCTACGAAAGGCTGACTTGGGTCCTCTCCATCTTTGGGTAGACCCTTCTGCATCTCTGCTGGAGGGAATCTGAAATCTGGAAGGATGAGCAAGCACTCATTCAGGTCAGGAAGTACCTGTTTGGTGGGGAATCAGAACCAGGAGGTGGCCCAGAGAAAATTTTCTCTATGGTTAAAATGTTTTCTTTTTTCAGGAAGACACATGCATGTGGTTTGTGGTGAGCACTTGTGCAAGCTGGCTATGCCAGGGTGGCATTTGGTGTCCTTGGCAAGTTTACTCATATTCTGAAGTATGTGCACACATTCAAGAATATGTTCCAGAGTGTGCGATAATCCGGTTTGTAGAGATTCTGAACACATTAAAAATCCCCTACTCCTGGTAATCCAGGACCTGCATTTTCCAATGGGGAGTGAGCTTCCCATCAAGGGCTACCCAAATCTCAGCAGTTGAATTTCAGAGAGTCTTCAAAAGCTGTAGATTAAATTCCTTAACACTGTTTCACGTGAGCTTAAAAACATCAAGGCAAATAGTTGCTAAACTGAAGCTTTACCTTGAATCATGCAGAGGTCTATCACCGTCACTGCCCTTGATTAAAGCTTAGGGATGTTCCATGTGTTGATTTAGCATTGCCAGCATTTGTGATTATCTCGCCTTTGAAAAAAAAATATTTTCCAAGTGTAGATTTTCAGTTCTTTGGAGGTTAATGCAGGTGTTCAGAGACTGTGGTGTGCTTGTTTTTTTTCTGATGCTTGTACAAGTGAAATTACTTGGACTGCAACATCTGGATTGATGTTGGACTAAGTGAAGCAGAGGATCAAGGCATAGATCTCTGCTCTGTAGTCCTTTCTGGAGATTTGCACAAGCCTCAGTGCCTTGACTGGGGCTTCTGACAGCTGCTGCTGTATGTTCTGAAATTCTTAACCTCCAACTAACTACTTCTAACATGCAGCCAAATCCTGGTTCCCCTTTGATTTATTTCTAATTGCCTCAGGAGGTGAAAAAGAGGCAGCAGTCAAGAAAGCTCTTGGGACATTGGTTATATTTAGGTGTTTATCTTTGCTCCTGATTTGGAAATTTTCAAAGAGCTTCCTTCCCAAAACCTCAGGCATAGAGAGGAATAATCATCTCTGATTTTACAGTTTGCAGTTTAGTAAGGCACTAGTTCAACTTGTGTGTGTGCCCTCTGGAGCATAGCAGAGAGCAGTGATGTCAGGAGGCAGCCTCTGAAAATAAAAAGGAATTAATAACAGACGAACAAACAACTGCTTGCTCTATCTTTTCCTGATATTTTGCATGCCATTTAGCTTGTGATGAAAGCAGCAATAATTTGCATCTCTAGGTCTGCTTATTGCTTCCAAACAAGTAGCCTTTTCTTTAGTTCTTTGTTTTTTGTTTATTGATTTATTTTTTGTGTAGTGTTGAAGCTTTTCATATGCTAAATAAAGCAACAAGGGAACTTTATACCCAAGCATGTTAAGATTTACACAAATGCAAGTGCATTGCCTTCAAAGCCAAATGCACTTTAAACTGTTGCTAAATATGAAATTGTAAATTTAACCAAGCAGCATGATACTTTCATATTTTTTCCCCAGTTTCTGGCCCTGAGACACCAGTTTGTCCCTGTGCTTGCTTTCATGCCCTGTGACTTACCATAGAGCAAGGACAGCAGAGGTAATGTGGTCACATGGAATCAGTATGGGGGAAAATGCCACCTTAATCCTGTGCTGGATATAAGGAGTCTGATTTTCATCTCGTGCTCCAGTGTAAATTGTGGTGAGCTTTGTTTGACCCAGCTGAACTGCTCTTCACTGTGGGAGATAAATAGGCCCCCGGTTTTCTCTGAATTTCAGTGCAGAAGGTACAGCTTAGCGCTTCTGTGTCTCAACTGGCCTATTTAGAAATCACCATTTCCTATCATGGTAAATGGAAATCTTATGAGATTCTCAAGATCCCTGTGATGGACTGCTGGCTTCCCTGAGATTTGCTGGAAGTGAGCCAACAGGCCCTAAAGCAAACATTGTTGGAGTTGAATGATCTCAAAAATTCTATTAATAACCCTGAATCAGCGGTGGATATGTCTTCATGAGGACCCAAGTTCCTTTTGTGGCTTCTGGCAGTTCAGCTTGTGAAAATATGCATGGATCTCTGGTAGCTGGAATGATAAAGGAATAGCAATTTGCATATCCTTATTGAATACAGAGACCAGAATTCATTTGCAAGACAAAGCATCGTAAACCTAGGTAATGAATACAAATGAAAACTTGAAAAAGACAGAATTAATTGGTAAATTTTAATTACAAAGTTGTATTATGACACAGTAGCCAGCCGCGGGTCTCAGTTGGGTTTCTGTATTTAATAGCATTGTCTTTCATCCACATGGGGTAGAGGAAACTGCTGATTTTTCCCAGACCTGCTCTGTTGTCATGAAACTTGTGTGCTCAGGCAGAAAAGCAGCTGCCGAGAGCAAGAGGCAGGTCTGTGTCTGCAGGCACTGTGCTATAGCATGATTGGATAAGTCTTCTCATTTGTTTGTTGTTCTGTTCCTGTTTTCTTGTTTACCTTCATTTCATTTTTGTTTTCAGTTGACATGTGGTCAGTAGGGTGCATCATGGGAGAAATGATTAAAGGTGCTGTGTTGTTTCCTGGCACTGATCGTATCCTTCCTAGCAGCCATTCTGGCCCCAGTAGGTACTTCCAACCCTTTCCCTTCCAGCCCCTTCCCTCTAGACTAGCGCTGATGTACCTCAGTTCTGTGCCTAAAGAGCTGGGTTAAGTCCCACTGCAAAATAATCTGCAAACCAAAATGTCAACAAGCCCTTGCTGCCTCTCAGCAAAAGCCTTAGGTGAAAGCCGCAGTAAGTACAGCATGAGGAGATGGAAAACAACATCCCACACAGTTCATCAGAATCGCTTTCTGCAGCCAGTGACCACAGTTTTGTTGTCATGAATGTCTCTTTATTAATTTGGTGGTGTGTGGGAGGGCTGTGTTTCACAAATGGGGGTTTTTTTTAAAGGTGGAAGGGTAGGCACCAGTCAGTGCTTACCTCAGGGTGAGATGTAAGAGGTTCTGCGTTTCACATGCATTTCTGCATCTCTGATTAACTCAGACAAGAATCACAGAAATGCTTGTTTGTTATAGACTCATAGAATTGCTTGTTTGCTTTGTCTGGTTGCTCTTCAAGTAGTATTAAAGTACAAAAGTAGGAAATGGTTTCAGTTTGGGAACAACTTCTTCCCAAGACTAAAATTATCACGTGGTAGTAGTTTAATGACTCAGAAGTCTGGATGTTTCTTGGGAAACTGTTGTAATGGACTTGGGTCTTCTTTCTTTTATTTAAGTACATGGAACTATTATGTTAAAGCAGAATATATTCTTGACATCAACAAGAGGTGATTTACAGAACAATCCACTAAATCAGTAGACAAGCAGACTAGGAATATATTTGTTTTTCTTAAAGACCATTCAAGGCTGAGGCAGCCATGTTTCTTATTTTGCTCCATGCTTTATTAAACATTGTTGTATTTATCCAATTGTGGAACACTTTCTTGAGTATAACAATAACTGAGATTAGTACATGCTTGATCTAAGTCTAAGACTACAATCTTTTACTGCCCGTAAGATCATGAATATGAGAAATAGACATGGCCTGGGCACCAGTTTTCCTTCTATTTTAAATTCTGTACTTAGATGTCAGAGGAGTTTCCAGGGATTATTAATTTTTAAGTAACTTTCTCTGACTCGGTGTGTATGTACACTTGTGTGTGTATATATACACATACTTGCCAGCTCACTATAGCACTTCTGACCTCATTTACATTTTAAAGGGTTCAATATTTTATTCAAAATGTGGAGAAAGTATCATCTGAAGAGCATTTAAGGAATGAAAGTAGGTAATTATACAATTAATATTTTCACAGCCTTGCCTACTAAGATTCTAATTTGTGTTTTGTCCAAAATTCTGGGTGAGCATACCCATACTGAAATGAGCAATACACTTCCCTTGTGTCTTTGTATGATCTGGAGCACATCTCCTCTGCCTATGTGAAAGTAAACATTTCCCTTCTATGTGTTAATGGAAATCATTAGCACCCATTTGTGCTCCAGATTTGCTGTGCTTCTGTTTCCTGTCGGTGTGGAGTCAGACTTTTAAGTGTCGGGGTGAGAATCTCTCAGTGTTGTAGTCAGAACTGGTTTTATGTTCACAGACCTACATTTTATAAGCTAACGTTTAAATATATTCAAAAAAAAGTCTGAAAAGAATTGAATATGTCTTAAATAGCACTTCAAAAACTGGTTTCTTTGACACAGCTGCAAGCTTGTTAAAAAGAACTTGCGCAAAGCCTCTATAATTAAACCATTGTGTGCCATCTATTATTGCAATAACTCCACAGAAATTGTCATTACCAGCTGCTGATTTCTTTGAGATTGGCCTGTGATTGAGTTCACATTCTTCACTTTTATTTGTGATACATTGCTAAACTTGCTCTATGTTTTCTGTACCTCTCTGCTTTACTTCTGCTGCTCCATGGGTGCCTATTCTGTGGACAGAGAAATGATGCTGTTGCTTTCTTTCAGGCTGCTCCTCAAAGCCACCTCTTCTCCAAATCCATGCCCCACACCCTTCCCTGCTGCTGAGCAGCCATGAGCAGGGCTTCAGCACTTCTGGCTCCCCTGCCCATCTGTGCAGCTGAAAATCACTTGGGAAGCTGCAAGCTCCAACCCAGCCTGCTGAGATTCATGACCTCATGGCATCCTCTGCCTTAAACCTGCACAGAAAATGCTTAGCATTGCTGTAAAAAAGATTATTTCTTCAGACGAGTGATGGAGTTGGGCAGCTGGATAATTCCATCAGCAGGGACTATAAGCCCTCAGAGCTCGAAGGCAGCATACTTAAGGATGTGTTTAAGTGCAGGACCAAGAGTAATTAAAAATCAGTTTCTTTAAAAAGTTTCTTCAAAAAGTTTCTTCTTTGACATAAAATGGGTTAAGCCTGGCAGTGTACCAGAATCTGCTATCAGCAATTTTTTTCATAACAGGCAGTGCTTCATTTCACATCCACACTGTGATTTGAAGAGTATTTAATACTAATTTGTGTCAAATTTTATGCATAAATAACCATGAAAAGCAGTTTTGAAGCTGAAAAATTGAATATTCATGAGAAATGCACTGTCAGTCATATATTTGACTGTAAAATTTACTATTTGCCATCTTCCAGTGGTTAAGTAGTGTAGGTCATTTGATGTTGTTGCTGTTTACACAGTTAAAGAGTCCATTCAGCTAACTTAAAAAATTTCAGTAGCAAAATTCAGAAGCAGAAAAGCAGAAAATGCCTCTAAGTAAGTGCAGAGTGGAGTGTTTAGCTACACTGACGCTTTGTCCCACTCCTTAATTCATTTGTATTCACTGAAATCACAGGGGTGAAGCTGAGAACAGAACCCATCTCTTTTCTCTTTTAAACTCCCAGTTGTAAAGAATGATTTGCAGTTTCCAAAGTCCTCATGATCTTTCCTGATCCTTGAAATTTTACTGTTTCTCCACTATTTTTGGTGTATGCATATGATATGTATACACTTAATTGCATACTAAAGCTTTTTCTTTTTTTCCTTTATATTTTTTTAATTTCATATGAAAACTTCATTTCAATGTTGACAGCAGTAGTTCTGCTTTCAAAAAGCAATTAGCATGAAGCTTGCACCTAATTATGCCTCAAGCAAGGACGTGGCGTGTTGTGTTGCCTCAGGAACAACGGGACAAGCTGGCCATACCTGTGAGTCTGATTCTTGTTCCACATGTTCTCCTCAAGATTTTATGAGGGAGACTGCTAACCTTTCCTTTTCTCATTGCTGCATAGATGATCTGGAGGAGTGAAGAAGGTGCCTTAGTCTTCTGGTGAGCTGTGAAAGTGTAGTTACACTTTTTTCAGCTGCTGCAGGCATTTTGGGCAGACAAGGATGAACGTGCCTTTAAATCCTGTCCTTGGACAAGCTCAGCGAGACAAGGGTATATTCAGTAAAGAGAGGTGATGTCAGCTGCTCTTAGTATATGTCTGCACAAGCTTATGCAGCCTTATTCTGCCTTATTCCACAACTGCAATCATGCTGGGCATGTTGTAGGGATTGGAGTATAAGGGGATTGCTGGCTCGGGTGCTCTGTGGAGAGTGTCCTTAAATATGTGCCAGCTCTCTTCTGCTCCCTTGTCCCTGAGAGCAGTTTCCCATGGGGTCCTATTGCCTGACTCCTTGAACAGCTGAAACTTTGCTTTCCAAAAATTCAGGGTCCTGACTCGACCTGAGCCATATCCCTCGGGACTGCAAACTCCACCAGGCAGCTTTCAGTGGACTTTAGTGGTGTCTTGTCAGTGCTGGGTTAACAGCTGGGCTCAATGACCATAAAGACCTCTTCCAACCTAAACACTTCTATGATTATGTGAAATTTCTCCCCAAAGTTGTTAGGCATCAGTCTTATCGGAGCTCTCGAAATCTTCAGCCAGTGCCAGGTGCGGCAGCAGATGTGTTTGTAGAGGAAGTTCTCCAGCCATCAACAGATTTGATGAGCTTATACTTCAGCTGAGCTGCTGAAAAAGTGCTGGGCAGAGCTTCAAAGCCATATTGTGGAACTCAGGAGATAAACAGGGCCTTTTTGAGCTCAGGAAGGACAACTGAATTTCAGAAGACAACTGAGATAATTAAAGATTCTCACAGAGTTAAAACATTACTTCAGACCTTGTGCTGAGACTCAGTGCTCAGAAACTGAGGAACATGACCAGTGCAAGATGAAGAAAACACACAGAAACAAATGTAAGCCATCAATGCCCTTGAAGGACCTCTTTTTCTAAATCCACACTTCTGGCCATTTCATTTCAACAAAAACAAAACTATGTTTTTCAAGACTCATGTTCTGAAACAATAGTTTCACCTTTTGATAGACTCTTTTCAGGCATAGAGTTAATTTACTTACAGACTTCACATCAAATTGACCTGAATTGCAAAGCAGAAAAATTAAGGTAGTCTCTGAAAATACTTTTCAATATACATATTTTGCATAACAACTTTGTCTAGATTCCATAAACAAGTGCTGCTGTATTGAGTCAGAATGATCTACAAAGTCCAGCAATATCTGTACACAAGTCATTATTGAACTGGCCATAATATTTTTTAAAAGATGGGTTTGTACTTTCTAGGATTAGTGACAAAATTATTTTTGCAGGCATCAGAGAAGATAACTCACTAACTGCCCTAAGGCTTTCTCTCAGTGCTGCAGAAGATGCAGAAACTGTTCTGACAACACAAGAAAACAGGTTATTGGAAACTGTTCCAGCAAACCTTCTAAGAACTAATTTTTTGTACCTCTTCTTTGTCAGGAAATCTGAACTGATGGAAAAAGACACAGAGACTGCAGAAATTATGCAGAGAAGTCTACTGTGATCTTACTTGTTAAAACAAGTACAGATATAATGGTTACAACAGTAAGCCAAACAGCATTTTATGATTTTCAGGGTATTATTGGCACTTAGAAATCCTAAACTCCTTAGGAAAAGCAGCTTTGCGTATTTGCACAATTAAATAATTCTGCTTGAAATCCAAGATGAGAGTTACATCCTGAAAATAAATTTTTGGTATGTTTTTTCTGTGAGCATCAATGCTGAATGAGCAGTGGTTCCATGGAAACAGTGATGTTTGTGGATAAACCACAAAATAATGAGTGCCCAGACTGTGAAAAAACCACTCCCAGTACTATTATATGGGTGAAAGCTTATCCATTGCCTACATTATTATTTTCAATTCAGCAATGTAACTCTTTTAGAACTGTTTGTACTAAACACAAATTGTTTGAACTCTGACAGTTTGCTAACAGCTTATAATTTTATCTTGGAAAACCTGCCATCTGTATGTAAGTACAAGGAAAATGAGAACACTTGCTCATATCCAATAATACAACTTAGTTCATAACTGCTCTATTGCATATTTATTGTATTTTCTCATGAAGATTTTTATTTATTCAGCCTTTTCTCTTTGCTGACTTCCATCATTTGAGTGATGTGTACAGCTTCTGCTTCTTGGAAGTCAGAGGAAATGTGGAGAAAGAACCGATGCAAAAGATTCACGAAATATTAGTGAGCTCAGGGTTGCTGGAGGTGGCTTAGCTCATAGAGACTGATACATGCATATATAGAATGGTGTATGTTTTTAAATATTCTTGAACTTGAAAGCCAAAATTTGTCTTTCCTTAAACACTGGGAAGTTGAGTAACTGTTAACTGTTGTAAAAACTCACTCGTAAAGGGCAGAAGGAGCTTTTGAATAATTACACAGATGAAAACACAGAATGGTTCTGTTTTCTCCTGATTCAGGAAGAGGAGCAACCCTACAGTTTCCAGGAGCTTGTTTTCTGTGTTCTGAGTCTGAGGAGTCTATTCTTGATTTCTTATCGAAGTTGTTGCAGGTACACCTGAGATACAGAAGCAAACTGAGTCCATGCTAACTTCACTGACAGTAAAACCAGAAACATTTTAGGATTGTGCTGTATCACTAAGATCCTGCTTCCAATGCAGACTCCTAGGTGGCTTTTCTAAACACTTGTGACATGTTTGTGGTGTAACACCTGCGGATGCCCTATCTCTGGAAGTGTTCAAGGTCAGATTGGATGGGGGTTTGAGCAACCTGGTCTAGTGAAAGCTGTCCCTGCCCATGTCAGGGGACTTGGAATGAGATGATCTTTAAGGTCCCTTCCAACCCAAACCATTCTATGATTTTATTATTTGCTTGCTGCTCTGTAAGCACAGGTGCTCAGCAACTGAATGAAATAGCAGCTAAAAAATAGTATTTGAAAATTTTAGTTAAGGAGTCATAGATGGGCATCCAAATGTTAATGACAACTGCACAATGAACACTCCTATCTCCTAACTCCTGAATGAGCAATGGTAATCTTCTGAAGTAATTTATTTGTGCTACGTGTTAGTTTTTGCTATCACCAGCCACATACTGTTATTCCATACAAATAGCAATTATTATTCCGAACATTGAACAGTATTTTCTGTTGCAGTCTAATTTTTACAAATGCCACATTCTTCTCAAAGCATTTACCTCAGAACAGAAAATGTTTTTTAGTTGCTGTCTTGTCAGATGGTAGTGTTTTCAGTTCTTTTTTTGTGGTTTATTTTTTGTAAACTGTGTTGGTATCAATGTGTAAATTGTGGGACTGTGAAGAAAATATGAATGTGATACTGTTATCTCCCACAGTGGAGCTGATCAGTGTCTTTTTTAGCAGATTTATTTTTAAAAGAAAGGTCAGATTACAAAATTAGAAAAAAACCAAACTTGATTGCCACAATTTGGTGTTGGAGAGGGAACTGCAGCACTGTTCATAGCAATTATTCTAAATTTGACAAGTTGTGAGCATTAAAAAATTGCCTGAAGTGGAGCGGTTAGTTTTTGTTGGTGGAATATGAAGATTTAAGGAGAAAACAATTAACAAAGTGGTTCTCTCATGCTTTTGAGATTGAAAAGAGATGATCTTTCCCTCTCTGTCTGATACAAACAGACTGTGCCTTGTTTTGTTTTCGTTGTGCCTACCTTAAAAAAAGCAAGATTTGATGTGTCCTAATTTTCATTATCTCCAGAAGCAGCACGTTTATCCAGAAAGAGCAAATCCTGCTCCTGTACAGCAAAGCTGGTGCAGAGGTGCTGCTTGCTGGGTGGAGAAAGTGCAGTCCAGTGTGCTGGGCAGGGAAGCATGATTGACACCAGCACAACCACTGTCCAGCACAATTCCAACAGCTCTCTTACAAACAGGCATTCTGGCACAATTACTCCTGTTCCCCACATCACAGTCCATAGATACGTCTTGAGGAGGGTTTTAGAAAAAGGCTCCTCTTTCAGGTGAACAAACATGATAGATTAAGTTATTTGTATTGCAGCACAACTGAAACATCCTAAGGCAAACAGTAACTCCTCCTGCAAAAACCTTGCTGTTGAACTTAACAAGATGCAATTCTTTGCTCAAAAAGAGTGCAATTTACACAGACACATCACGGGAAGGAAAAAGCAAAACTGTTGTACTTTTGAGGCTAGATAGGAAGACAATAATTTGTTGTCTAAATTGTTTTTTTAATTACAAATTACTACTTTGTACACTGTAGAAACACTTTTAACATTTTATATTTTGTGATTGAGACAGGGAAGTATTGTAAACATTCTCTCATAGCCAAACTCAATTTCTTTATAGTTGTTTGGAAATTTGCAGGAATTTAATTTATCTGAGGTTTACAGGCCACCTTAATGAGCAAAACACTGGTTCTTAAGCCACACTTTTGAACTATATTGCATTAATGCACACAGAAAAAATAAATACAGATACACTTACAGCCTGTGCCTCTAAACAGATGATTCTAATGTGGAATCGGATTTTTTCAAAAGAAACAATTTATTGTTCATTCACAATATTATTTTCCCATTAGAATTTTATGTCTTTGCTTTAAAAAGATATGTCACTTGATCTGCAGTTCAGCTTTGTGTTGTTTTCCAAACAAATAACCAAGTCTTTAGAAAGCAAAGGAGAACAATCCTTAGGAGAGTATAAAGCTGCAAAGAGAAAAGGTGTTGGATGAGTTTGAGGCAATCTAAATGCTCAGTGATAAATCTTCATTCAGAAGATACACATTTTAGATCTATTTTCTTAAATCCTTGCTGTAACTCTGTATGGCCATCTTAATGTTACTAAATGGCATATTGTTAGTGCCAGAGGCAAGCTAATAAATCAGGTTAGATCTTTTCTCCTGTCTTAAATCATACAGATGCTGTTGTGAATAGTTGACACGTTTTCCTTGGTCCTGCCTGGGGCAATGGACAGCTGAACTGATTCAAAGAGCTTTTAAGCAGACATTTCATCATTTTCTAGAGCTTTGGGTTGGAATTCTTTCCAATTGTCAGTCTGTCTAGCATTTGCTTAATTTCAAGGGGAAAAATAGGGTCCTCTTTTTTTCTCCTTCTTTAAGAGATGTTTTTGGGTGGTTTTTTTTTGGTTTTTTATTGTGTGGTTTTGTTGTGTTTTGTTTTGTTTTGTTTTGTTTTTTTTCTTCCTGGAAAACTTCTGTCAGAGTCATGTGATCACTAACTTTTAGTACCATTTTTTCAATAACATCAATAGTTACAATCTCTAATCAATTAATGTAACCTACTGTAGATCTTGATTCACATTAGAGCTGTCCTGTAGTAACATTTGTTTCCTGCAGAATTGCTGAAATTGACTGACAGCTAGAGAGAGCTGTTTCTTTGCTTTGATGTGTAGACCTCAGATTTTTTCCAAGACTTTTTTCTAATCTCATTAATGGTGGGTACAGCTTCCTATCTCCAGGTGCATCACAGATGCATCACATGTGGTGACTGCACATAACATTACAGTGAAATGGAGCTGGACCAGCATTCTGTAAGAACTTCATTACATTCTTGCACATTTTCATGCATTGGACCTCAGACTATAATCCACTGGTTTTAAGGTCTAGGGAAGGGGAGAACCATTACTGGAGAGAAAATGTGTGTGTCCATCTGACTAAAACATTATCTAACTGCTTTCACTTCGCTTCGCATGGTTTTGTTGTTGCTATTAGCAGGACACAACCAGTCCTTCATCATGTCAGTTTGTGTGTGGATACATGTAAATATATATAAAGAGCAAATGAATGTATTTTATTTAAGGGTTTTGGTAGTATACAAACAACTTAAGTCAGAGAAAACTACAATAAAGGAGCACAATTACCCATTCAGATAATTCATTACTCAAAACCAGTCCCTGAGGTTGCTGTGACATAAAGCCTGTCCTTTTGGCTCTTGGGTAGGGCTGCAAAAGGTCCAGCACTGTCCTGCAAATCAAGTCCACTCAAGGAGCAGAACATGGTGGCTCTGCTAGTTCCGTTGCCTTTGGCTCTCGTTTTTGCCCTGATGACTCCATCTCAAAATGTTCCTGTTGTGGGAGGTAGTCTGCTTGTGTGTTGTTTCCCAGTGAGAGCCTTTCTGTCAGCTTAGAGGAAATGTGTGCAGTGGGACAAACCTGTTGTCTGTGGATTTTCCTTCTCCCTTCTCCATCACCACTGAGTGGTTCCCTTCCCATAGACTCTATTCTGTAAACTTCTTGTACCCCTTGTCCCTTATTGCTCATGTCTAGGGCATCTTACTACATCTTCCCTCTCAGTGTGGCCGAGTCCCACATAATTCTAATTGATCCTAAAGATCATTTTTCCTTTGGCCTTCACTAAATGCCTGGGAGATGGTTCACCTGCTCTACAGAGGGGTGAAGCAAGTCCTACGTTTGGCCCTCCCTGTTTGTCAGACACTTCACTCAACGTGCACAGGTAATGCTTCCAGGGATGATTTTAGAGCTTGGCTTTCTCACCCATTCAGCTTCTCTTAGCACAACTAACAGCATCTTCATTTCTGTACTCTCTGCTCTTCTCTGCAAAGCATTTGCACACTCTGTATTCTCAAGTTCCTCAGAGAGACCTGCTTCTGAAGCAGTGCAGCCAGCAATCACCGAGCTCTCTTGACTTGAACACAAGTTTAAAATATCAAACCGCTTTGTTTTCTAATGAAATATTTAATTAAATATTCAGGCTACTCTTCAAGCAGCTGTAGTCTTAGATAACCTTACTGTTGCAATTGTTCAGTTTTTCTGTTGAGAAAAAGATATTTTTCATGGACAACACAAGCTATGTACAACCTACAGGGGGTGTGTATGGGAGGGGCTTTTCTACATAAATCTTCACTTTAGTTTAAAAAATAAGAGGTATTCAGAAAAATCTTTCCAGACTGCTGCTATTTCTAGCAACCTTTTTCAGCTGAAAATAAAACCATTCAAAGCACTGTTTTAGAATTCTTAAAGCACATGTTTAAACGATTTTCATTCCTTTAAACACTTTTGATTAGTAAATCTGCAATTTTTAAAGGAATTATTTGCAGTTTTTTTGTTCAAATAAGATAGTTCAGGTAAATCCAAATTCAGTGGTTTTAGTTCCAAGGTATGTGAAAAGACTGCTTCCATTTCTCTAAAATAAAATACTTTTTTTTTAAATCTGAAATTGCTACTATTTTTTTTTTGTTATATGTCTTAATATTTGGAAAACTCCTCCACATTTATGACACTTATGACAATAATAACTTTAAATAATACTTTAAAAAAAAGAAATCTCTGTGCTGAAATGCTTTGAATGTTTGTCTTTCAAGGGCCTCTTCTTTCCAGTGTGTTCTTAACAAAACTCCCTTCATCGTATTTCTCAGTATCAATGTGTCATGGCTTCATGTAATCCTCTGTTTTCCCCATGTAGTCATCAGGTTCTTAGCTCTGAATTAGTGTGATGTAGAGATGCTACTGATAATTTGCTTTTTTGTTGGTGCAGTAAGTCTTGTTCTGAATGTGCTGAAAGAGCTACATAACACTTATCAGGTGCCTAAATGTTAGCACAAGAAAACTAAAATATCAACACCTCAACAAATAAAAAGCTCAGTGTGAAATGCCTGTAATGCACTTCCTTTTTAGACATTAGAGCCTGTTTCTCATTAATCAGTATCAGTTTAGCAACGTAACTGTAACATTTTCAGTTGAAGAGAAACATCTATCTACACCTGTGCATCATTTGTCTACAGAAAATGAGTCCCAATGCGTTCTTATAAAATCAAACAAGTTGTTTCTGAGGGGTTGCTGGTTGGCTGGTGTTGGAAAAATTAGCATCAATGAAATTATTGGGGAGAATAAAGTGCAAGCAGATGAGTGGAAGAAGATTTTTGTCCTGTGCAGAACTTCTTTAAGGCAGCTGTGTCTCCCTCTCTATAAACTGAATAGAGAGGCAGGTGCACATGTTGTTCTTCCAAGCTGACATAGTGACAATTATTTGAGTAATGACAACTATCTGCATGTAAAAGAAGGCAGCGCAAGTCACTGGATTTCAAGTTAAAAAAAAAAAAAAAAGAAAGGTAACAAGTGTTGACCCAAAGAGAGGAATCTGTGTGTTTTTCTGTAGTGGTCGTGGTTTCAGAACTGCACAATGTCCTGAAGTTGTGTGAGAGAGTTTTTCCCTTTGCAGGCTGTAGTACCTGGAGGAATAGTGAGAAGAGAAGGAAAGACAGTGACTGTAAAGATGTTATGAAGGGAGTGAAATACCTCTGAGGATTCTCAGAGAACACAAGCAGAAATATCAGGAGGCTACATGGGGGCTTGCATTTTGTTTCCCTTAACTATTGGTGTTCAGATATTGATCAGTGGAATAAAGTTATTGAGCAGCTGGGAACACCCTGTCCAGAATTCATGAAGAAGCTGCAGCCAACAGTACGGAATTATGTTGAGAACAGACCCAAGTATGCTGGCCTCACTTTCCCCAAACTTTTTCCAGACTCTCTCTTCCCAGCAGACTCGGAACACAACAAACTCAAAGGTATGTCTGACAAAGGGATGCGGTTCATGTGCAGCAGCTGCAGGGGGATGAAGCCTTTTCCAATTTTTCTTCTCTCTAGTTGCGCTCCATTTAATGCAGTTAGTTGTAGACCAGTGACTGCATGGGTTTTGTTCAGCTGAGAGGCAGGCTTTGGAAATGGTTTTTGGAGATCCCGGAGCTTGGGCAGCCAAGGGAACATAATCACTGATGCATTGAGAATATTCCCATGGTGTTCCATGTGATGATCCTGTGCCACAAGGAATTGAAGTGTTCCTTTGCTCATATTCTTGAACTTGTATCACAAAGGAGCAATGGAACTTCCATTGGGAGATCTCAGCTCTTGCACTGTGGTTTTTTTTTTTTACGTGAAAAAGAACAGTTCAGCCAAATGTCTGCCTCATAGCTCTACCTTTACTAGAAAATAAAAATATAATATCAACATCAGCCAAAATAAAGTAGCTGAGGTTTAATATCCACTGGGGTGGATTCCTTCTTTTGAAAACATCCTGTGGGTCACTTAAGATATGTGAAGTGGAAAACTAACTTAATTACAGTGTGACTAGATATCCCCTGTAGAAGAAAAATTGCCATGATTTTAATCATCTATTGAAGTCTTTTTTTCACTTGAACAGGGCATTGACCTTCAGTGGGAAAGAGTGATTATTGTGTGTTTAGCACCCAGCCCTGGAGCCCCTGCAGACCTGTGCTGTGTGTTGGCTCTGCACCACTCCAGTCCTTGGAGCCACTCACCACTGTGGCATCTAATGGCTTTCAATTGCTTGCAATTTGCATATCATTACACAACCCAGAATTTTCTTCCAGTTAACAACTGCTTCATAGCCAAGCTGCTGTCCTGGCTCTGGGAGTAAAGGGAATGGTCTGAACAGATGCTTTCAGATACACAGAATTTTACACTCCTACCACTACACAATTGAATAATGCAATTTTCCTGCATTTGCAGCTAATGAATAGAAATGACTGTGTGCTGTTATCTTCTGGATACAGAAAGCACATGCATTTGAGCATCCTGAATGCCAGTTTTGAAGATATAGCCACAAAGCAAGAAAGACTGCATTCAGAAACCCTACTTGTGCAGCATTGTATCATCCCATGCCCTGCCTAAAAATTTCATCATAATGTAATGTTAATGGTTTAATTACATACTCACCCATGTGTGATGAGATATCTAGTAATATTTTTGCACTTACTGCTTTTGGAAATTTTCTTCCTTTCATTGTCTTTTTAACCTACAGAGCAAATAAATTGAGCATCTGAGAGCTTTGAACACTACATGGTTAATAATAATAATAATAATAGAAATTTATGTTGTTATAATTTTTTCATGTGGGTTGAGATGGTATTATAGTTTTTACAAACTCCAACCAGGAAAAATCCATTAGGATAATATAAAGCTGAGTTTATGGCTTTGTGGCGGCATTGTTTGCCTGATAGTCACAATGAACTATATTATCAGGTAAAATAAATCTGTGCTGCAATGTAAAATTCAATGTGTGTGTATATGTATATATAAATACATTTGTAGTGGAGGATGATGTGCCCCACTGATTTAAACTTCATTATGCAGGACAAACAAGGCTCAAGCAGCTCCAAAACAATTCCATATCACTATGGTGTTAAGGCTACAGATTTGAAATTATTGCTTCTAAGGGCATGCCTTAAGATTCGTCTAGTCTCTATGCCTCATTAAAAAGTTTAATGCCTCACAGCAGGTTAGGTGAAATGCTTTAAAACATCCAGAGAAGTGTGGATGTTTTTCTGAGCCAGTCTGAGTGCCTGTAAGTTTCAGGCTTTGATTTAGTAATGCCATGATTTTAGACTTCTTTATGTGAACTTTTGTACTCTGATCCTGGTAATAATCACAGATACATCAAGCACATTTTTCTTGGGCATATTATTCAGCCCTCTGTGTGGAATCTGCACATGTGTACAATGTCACTAAAGCTCGTTAGGGAATTTATGGTGTCAGCCCTGATTTTGGTACCTTTCTAATGAATCTGATGAGGAGCTCTTGCTGTGAGGAGGCAGGGGAGCAGAAGTACATACACACCCAATCTCTGGAAGGGTTGTGCCACTGCTATTTTCCTACCCCTACTAACCCTCCTCTGCAGGCAGTGGGTGTTTGTACTAATGCTGTGTTTCTCTGCTTTCCTTGTTCCAGCCAGCCAAGCCAGGGACCTCTTATCAAAGATGCTGGTCATTGATCCGGCCAAGAGGATATCGGTAGATGAAGCCTTACAGCATCCATACATTAATGTCTGGTACGACCCAGCAGAGGTGGAGGCGGTAAGTGAGGCAGCGCTCCTTCCTTCAGAATGCCAAACACAAATTTCAGGGATTCAGGGATTCCTGCTGCTTTACACAGCAGCACAACAATGAGCATGCTGGAAAGAAACAATGCTGAGACCCTTGGTGGTCTGGGGATTGATGTGAAATGAGATCTGCAGGGACAGGATATCTCTCTTTATTGGATTAACTGACAATAGATGAGAGGAACAAAAACACTCCAAGCATATGAAGCCATTTTCTGCTTTCTTCTGGAAAGGTTTTTGAATCCACTAGCTCACATTTTTAGCCATAGAACTCAATCTGGCAAAAGATACTATATTTCTTTCCAAACCTTTCCCTGTGGAAGATAGCAAACATCACTTTTTATGTTTGTACTCAAGCATATATGTAGAGAGGAGGAGAATTAAACAAAAATAAAAAAAATACGGTTGTGATACTGAAAAAAAAAAATCCTGAAGTGAGAATTCAGAAAAATCTTAGCAGGACATAAATTCTTCCATAAAAGGAAGCAAAGGCTCACATGTTTTCCTTGGCTATAGTTCAATGTACAGTATCATGTACACTGTGTACAAACAGAAATGGATTTTTTTTCTTATAATCCTGTCATGCTCTGGACACCTCTCTGTAAGCCTTGGTGAGGCTGATGTTGACAGGGATAAGTGCAATCTGTCAGCACTTCAGTGACATGGTGTAAGAGGTATGGTATAAAAGGTATAGGGATAAATTCAGAGAGGTGTTCTGTAATACTCTATATGAAATGTATGAAAATAGGTTGAGAAATCTTACTTAGCCACCATAGGAAACAAAGATCTTGTAAAATTAAATCACTGCTGCTTAGTGATATGTTCCAATTCAGTTTGTGTTCTGAAAGTGCAGTAAACTTCAAAAGTAAACAGAATGTTCAAACTCCCATCAAACCAGCACATGGGATTTTTTCAGAGGGTGTTTTTTAGGAACACTTTATAGGCTTGGTTTTGCCAGCCTCATTTTCAAAAGGAACGTTAAATTGGAAGACTTTTCACAATAAACAGTTTATATACATCTGTTCATGCTGACACACCTTAAGTGGTTAGCAGTAAGTCATTATTTTCTGGAGAAAAATTACAAAAATAAATATTTGTGGGATATTGGTGGTTTTCTGTTCTTGCCCAGAAGAGTGTTCTCTAGCAAGTATCTCCACTGAGATATCTGCTCTGTTAGAGTTGCAGAAGAGTTAGGATCAAATTCAGTAAGTATTTCCTAATGGAATGCATTAAGCATTCCATGGGCAATGGGGATATGACTCGTCTCATGCATTTTTGTTAGATCTTGCCAAATTCGTAGCAGGGGTGGAACTTTGAAGACATCTAAAAACATCAAACAAATTAGCTGTTTGAGAGGTAAATACTTTTGCTCATTCACTTGATAATCTGGCTCTGTGATTTTGACAATAATGAACAAGACCACAGAAGTTATAATATGGTACAAGTGAACAAAGAGGTGGTATTTGGATGATATTTCAAAATCTAAAAATGGTCATGTGGCTCATTAATGTTGGATTTGCACCATGATGAGGCTCTATGAGGCAACCCTGCTTTTTCACAGGCTGCCCTGCAAATGTGCAACCAGGCAACCTGACAAGAAAGCAACGGGAAAATTAGTGACAGAGTTGTGCTTGGTCACTCGCACAGTGCTTAACTTCCCACTATTTTTCCTGGTTTCCCCATTGGAATATAGAAGCCTGCAGTGTGTTGCATCTGCCCATGTTCACTGCACTCTATTGTTTTTGGTAATACTTGATAATACTTGATAAGCACTTTTACACAGAAGTCTTTCATCATGTAGCTAAAGGTTTGGTAGTGGGATGTTTTGGGGTTTTTTTAACTTCTCCTCCCACATTGTAACATTAGACAGGATTCCTCCCACCATTAGTAATCCTGTACAGTAGGGATAACAGAAATCAGGATACAGAGGTATTAAACAAGATGATATTTTCAGCCAGTATAGTACTGAGGAGGGAGGAATTAGGTAACTTCTGCTGTCTAGTTAGATTCCTCCTTCTTCCCAGTAAATGGCTTCATCAAAAGCAGCCAGGCATCAGCATCCATTTCATTCAGAAGCACGAGAGGACAGGTAACTGAAAGCATTTAATGTGACAGGAATTTTGAAGTGAGCTGTTGCAACATCGTTAAATGTCAGCATGTGCTGGAGTAGACAATGCAGAGAACTGAAGGCAGCTCAGGGAGTAAGCAGAGAATTTGGTGTCAAAGTTTAACCTGGAGGTAACAGCCCTCTGTGTCTGCTCAGATTTGTAGCATTATAAATGTGAGGCAAACAGATAAAACAGCCCTACCCAGTTAAAAAGCAGAACTAGTGAGACAGTTATAGTTCCTTTTTATAAGTCTATTATAAGTTTATGGTCTTTCAGAGACTGTGTAAGGGCAATAAAATTATTATATCTTGTTCTGATGGGCAAACACTGTGCACAAGAGGGAAGTGCTAGGAATGCAATACCCCTTCCCCCTGCAATGTGTCACAGCATTAAATTCTTCTGGGTGGCCCTAACAGCCAAGTGTGATTCCCTGACACAAAGGAGGACGAGCTGTTATTAGATGTGGGACTTGCTATTCACCAACCACAGGAGGTTACTCAAACAGTGCTGGGGCTGTCCCACAGAACTTCTGCATGAAACAAACCACAGCCAAAGCCCTCAACAGCTCGGAAACAGCATCAATCTCCAGCTAGATACAGGCCTTCCACAGCTTTTGAGCTTACCTGTGGATTTTGGATTTATCAGGAATTCTTACGGTAGCTTGCCAGATTATTTTAAGCACACGCCTTGCTTGCCACAGTATCCCTGACAAGACAGTCACAGTGTTAGGTTCTCCAGAGCATACACCATTTTTCTGAATTTATTTTGAATAGCATTACAGTTAAAATCATTTCTGTACTCAGCCAATGACAACCAAAATATATGTTCTTAAAAAACAGGAGAACATGCAGATAATGTATGGCTTGGGTTGTGTGGAATTCCCACATGTTGAAACCTGTTATCCATTTTCACACCTAATTTAAATGTAAGGAAACAAGAGTTCACAGGGCAAAACTATTATTTACTAATATTACAAAGGAAACCTATTTTAAATCAGAACAGGAATTTATAAACCTTACCTGTCTGTTTTATTCTTCAGTTCAAGACTCTCCTGGAAGTCTTTTTTTGCAGAAACTGTCTTAGATCCACTTTTAAACAAATATTATGTTTATTATTTTCCTAATAGGATATTCACTTTACCTATATAACAGCGTTTGGACTATTATATGAATAAATGACACACATCCCTCAAATTGCTCTGGTTCTATTTTTAGGAAAGAAGAGGTTTCCAAACATCTCTTGCCTCTACATGCAAACTATTCTGTTATTGTAGATAATCTCAGTATCTCTCTAATGACATATTAGCCACTCTATTTTCCTGTCTGAAGATGCTGTGCTTGAGACTGTTTTCAATTACTCAGCTGCCTTTTTTTTTTTTTGAAGCTCCTATACGTTATCACCCTTCATTGATATGATTAGTGAATAAAACCCAAACTTGGTATTTAATTTTTCATGTCTACCCCAATGTTTATGTCTATTTGCAGGTCACTGGGTTTTACCCCAAAATGATCAAATTATGAACAAGATGGATTCCTACGCATTGCTTTAGTACAGCAAAGTTCTTCCTTTTCTTATTGATATGTTCAAAGAAACCATTCATGTTATATTGGGTTCCATTTTGGAACCTTTTGAATATATGAGTGATATCATATTGATTCCTACTTAGGAAAACTTGTTCCATTTCATGGGAACAAATCTAGTAGCAAAATTTGCTGTAGATTATTATGTGATGTCTTCTGTTAACTGGTTTCAAAATTTGTCTTGAACTTTCCTGTACCTGCAGCTTCTGTTTGTTATCTGATACGTGCCATCCATTAGAAGAGAGATTTCTATGAAACAGAGAGATCAGATGTTTAAAATATTCCTTTCAAGCATTCCTCTATGTTGACAGTAATTTTACAGCAGTGATAGATTTTGTGAGATTTTATTCACTGTAACTCACACGGCTTTCATTCCTGGTTTTATTTTCATAGCATTTATATTTCACTGGAGTATTTTTGCATCTAGAACCATCCACAGGGGGCTGAGTTGTGAATTATCATTCATTTTTTCTGTGCATGCCAATCTGTGTGTTACCTTTTATTAATGTGATGCTATTTCCAACGTTGCTAATTAAAACAACTCGGTTTATGGTTCTCAGTCTAAGGAGAAACTGCTGCTGTATTGTCTAAGCCCTACATAAACTATCTATGACCAGCTGTTAAATACAATTTTAAAAATTATTTTCAAGGTTCAGAGTTTGTCAGAATTAAAAAAGAAAAAAAAAAAAAATAAGAAACCAACACTAACAAAAAGCCCCACCAACTAAAAATCACGCACCTCTTATTTTACCTGTGAGTGCTAAGCATCCATTATGATGGAGCAGCACTTTGGAGAGCTCTGTGGCCTTGGCAAACACACTTCAAAGAAGGTGTCACCTTCACTACATGACAAAAGCGAGGCTGTCAGGTTGTGCATCTCTTCTGGTGCTCTTTTCTCTTGCTCAGCTCTGTGTGTATAGATGTTGTATAGAAAGTCTTCGATGAGCTACCACATTTTTAGCACTGAGTTACAGGGCTTGGTTTTCTGCTTAGAGATTGATGGTGTGCATCTGTTGGCTCACAAAAGAAGCGTGCAGCTCTGCTTTGTACACGAGCACAGACACTTCCTCTAGTCAACAACATCTATCTGCTCATAGCTGATTGATTACGGAAGCTGAACACAGCTCCTACAAAAATCTTTGTTAATGTCAGTGGGGAGGAGTGGTTAGAGAAGAAAAAGGCATTTCTTTTCTTATTTTTCCTTCTTGAACCAAACTTAATCTTTTTTCCAGCTTGCTTGTTGTATCTTCAAGCTGTTCAGTCATCTGTGTGTAGCTGAGTAATCCTGACTCCTGCTGCATGGCATCCTTACGGTCCAGCTGTTCAGAAGCAGCTCAGTCTACAATTTCATTGATGCATATTATGTGTGGAGTTTTCCAAAAGCCTCTGCAGGAGCTCCAAGGGACAAATAGGTCCAGAGTCATCTCTTCTTCCATATCCATAGCTGAGATCATCCCTAGCCCACTGTGGAATTCCTTGGCAATACAGGCTGAAATCCCAAGCACTTTGTAGAGAAAGAGATGCCAGACCTCTGGTGACAAGCACACTGGTGTACTTGGGCTTGCATTTCAAAAATAAATATATGAATGGTATCAGTAACACAATTGAGGTTGTAGCAAAGCACCAAGGAATTTTTATATTCACTTGTTATGAGGACCCAAGGTATTTAACAAAATGCTCACACCATTAATTTTTGCATCCTCCAGTCCCTCTTTTATTTGCATTATCTTGCTAATTCCATGACTGCCTTGTTGTGCTGCTCCACTACTGCCCCAGACCCTGCAATTCTGGGAAAAGATGCAGACTCAGGCCGTGCTCTGCCAAGCTTTCTAAAAACAGATCATCCCAGGTCTCCTCTGTGCTGGCATTAGCTCTGCAGAGGCAGGGACAGAAATGGCAGGATTTGCTCAAGTGTGAGCTTCAGCCCCTTGCCTTTGCTTTCTAGCAGTGGCATACAAACCAATCTGTGTTTGCTTTGGGAATTTGAGAATACATTGGTTTCAACATATGTTTTGCTTTTTTCTCTAGTGAAAAGCTTCCCCTCTCTGGATATTAGAATGGTATTTAACAAATCCTGTAGTCTCCTGCTGTTTATCTGACCACAAAACCCTCCTTGTCTTTTGTGTATTTTCTTTTGTGTATTTTGCTTTTTGGTTTGTTGTTTTTTGGGTTTTGGTGTTTTTTGGTTTTTTTTTTTTTTTTTTTTT